>VDFB02089792.1:0-21796 GCA_007258455.2 Sequoia sempervirens
TTTCTTGACAATATAACAACAAACAACAAGCCCCACCTTGTAGTACTTTTTTGTATAAGTAGAGGAATGGTTTTGAATTTGAAAGAGGTGATTTTTTGGGTTGGGTTAGCACATATTCAAGAGGGGAGAGAATGCTATAGGTCTATTATGTAAGAAAGTATCATAGTAAGTATTCCAATTAGAAGATGAGAGTTCTAGGAAAATGAGCATATCCATGAAGGGTCATGATAGGTCACCATGAAAGAGTAGATATGTTGAGAAGATAATGAACATGACAATCTTTTGTTTCTCAAGAATCCCAACAAGACATTGACTAGCCAAGATCCTCCACCTTTGGAAGAACGTTATGAATGAATCACCCTCTTCTTGTTTTGTGTGACATAAGGTGGCTATAGTAATGTAATTTTTGATGTTATAATAAAAGTGAGTGATAAATTTATCATCTAGTTCATCCCATGTTCTTATGCTGGAAGGTAGATGGGAAAACCACTTGTCCTATGAGACTCGTAGGGAATAATCTCATGAGTGATGTAATTTCTATTAAATCCATGTGGAACTCCCTTACATGTTCAATGGGATTCCCCTTTCCTCTATACTTATGAAAATTTAGCATGACATAGTTGTGAGGAAATGGAGGCATGTCTATGCTTCTACCAAAGGGGTATGGACATAAATCTTGTGTTGAATAATTCTTCTTGTTTGATATTTGCATCTTGTCCTCTTAATTTTGTAATGCAAGAATTTGGTTTGCTAATACATTAACTTGAGTAAGGGATGTGTCCACTACATTATGACATGGGCCCATGTTTGAATGTTGCAATCTAATATTTTTCAGTGGATGAGTTGGTGTTGATTGATGTGTTTTGGTTTGGAATGTTGTGAGTGAAAGATGGAATTTTTCTTTGGATATGAGAGGTGAGAGTTGGGATTTGAGGTATGTTGGAGGTTTTCATATTGAATTACGATATTTGAAATGGGCTTGAAGTAGTTTGACCTTGTGTGTTTTGGTTGCTATATTGTTGGAAAGGCCCTTATGTGTTGCTTTTTTGGGGAATGATTGAAGTAGGACCTTGTGATGTGTTGGTGTTTGAAGTGTTTGTTTGTGGCTTAGGTCCATGAATATGAATCTTTCATATTTTTTTTTCTACCCATTGAAAAATGGTTGGATGATGATGCACCCATGGCATTAGATGATGAACCAAATAGATTAAATGTATTTCCAAAGAGTTGTGTCATGCCTTATGAATTTTTTGGCCCAATTAGAGGTGTGGCATTGGTTGTTGTGGTATTATGTGTTGTTCCTCCCAATGGCATGGTAGCATTTATTTGTGGGATAGTTCATTTAGGAGTGGAAGCATCATGTCTTTGGCTTTGTGTAGTTTCATTGATATATGTTGCTTGAAATGTATTGAGATCAAATCCATATGGGAAGTTTAGCTCCACTATGCAATAACTTGGCTATAAATTATTGTGGGTCTTGTGCCATTGTTTCATCCATAAATTGTGCTACTTTGGGATCTTGGGCTACTGCCTCAACCTCTTCCTAGTTATAGGTATATGTTTGTCTTTAATCATGAATTTTTTGGAAGGATTGTGAAATGATGATTGTGGCCTAGGTGATTCATTGGAAGAGGATCCAAAATTCATGTTGCTAGTATGATTGAAAAAGTAATCTTCTTCTTGGATGAAGTCCATTTCTTTTCTCTTCCTTTGTAATCTTGTTTGGACCATAAAAGACTTTCTAATATGATGAATGGATATGAATGCCAATTCATGGATAGAACTAAGACTAGGGTATATAACTAGACCATGTTTTTGTTATTTTTAATGTTTAAGGATGCAAAATGACTATGCACCAAGATTAAATATACAAAGTGACAATAGTCAAAATTGAGGTGTAGTAATGTCACAATGATAAAAATCTATGGTAGATCTATGACTAAAGTTTGCAAACTTGTAATTTCAATGTGATGTTGAAATGATTGGTGTGGTATGACTAATGTTATTGTATGAAGACTAAGCACTTTTGGTTGACCTAAAAAGAGGTTACTAACCAAACTAAGATAGTCCAAAGTGGAAAACCTGATTGTCAAGACCTTAAAGGTGACTAAGACTAAAGAAATGATGACTAAAAAAGTGGCCTCAAATTAGACTTACGAGTTTAAAGGACAAAATTAAAGGACAAGGACTTGATTGATGAAAATACAAGGTTAAGACAATCTGAATATTTGACTATGATTTGATCAAAATTCAAATAAATTTCCTAATCTAAGGTCTGCAAAAGTGTATGCAATCTAATGAGACCTAAAGTTTGACCTATGATGTATTCAACTAATGCAATCACAAGGTAAATGAATGGAATGAAATGACAAATATGATATTGAAAAGTATATGGTCTAATAAGCAGATTATAGTTAGAAATTGATCAAAAATAGGAATACACTGGAATTCCCTAAAAATTTTGTCAACTAACAAATGAGTTGCATGACCTATCAAATGTGTTCTTCTAAGATGAAAATGTGGTGCACTCGTTTTCAGCAGATGCAGTGTTATGAGAAGTAATTACAGTTTATAGTCTGCAAATGTGGTGAACAAAGCATTTTTCCCTAGTTTGAGTATTTTTGATTGATTTTTCATTTTGGTTTTTCTGAAATGTGATGGAAAAACACAACAAACAATCTAAAAACAATGTCTTGGATGTCTGAATGTTAAAATTTTGTGATTGTAATGTGTATGTTCTACCTGATTATTTGCCCCAATTGCCATGGGTCTAACAAAATTTGAAGATGATTCATACACATAAAATACTCTCCTACCCTAAGGTCAATGGTCAATGGTAGCACTCTCAAGCACACAACTTGGAATCTCCTTCGACATGAGTGGAGGGACACCTTTACGAGGGTGTTTTCACTTTTGTCTTGCAAGAGAGGATGGATAGGGGCCTCTTGGAATGGAAGGATAATCCAAATCACCCTCTCTTTGAAAAAATACAAGTAAAAACAAGTAACTTATACAAAACCGAGGATTTCCATCCCATCTCAAGAGAGCCATATGGTGAGTGTAAAATCTTTAGGGTACAATGTGCATCCCCTACATTGAGAATGACACCAAAAATCAATTAATAAGGGTGGGCCTCTAACTGGTTTGTCTTTAGTCATTGCTCGGGGACTTTCCACCTCACGAGCATCCAGCAAGCCACTTAAGGCTTTAACCAATCCTACTAGTGGTACTAAAAATACCTCATGTAAATGTGGGTAGCTTGCACTTTCATATGAGCAATATATAGTGAAGGCTAATGGTAGTTCAGGCTTGACTTTTATCTTACCCTTTTATATAGTGGCCCAAGGGAAAACTACTTTGGGTTACCAATGATTTCTTTGTACAAATGTTTCTCAAAGGAAATCCCTATCTAATGGCATAACAAAAGTGAGATGAGTAGAATTTTTTTGATCTCCAAGGTCATACAAAGATGTGAGGAGAGAGCATACACATGTACTTACTCACACTAGAAAGTTCATTTTAAGGTCTTTGAAAAACCGTATGTGTCCAGTGTGACAATGCAAATGTTAAGAAGTGTTTTTGATTCCCAAGGTCACTCAAGGTGTGAGGGAAGAGCATACACACCTCAAAAAATATACAAGATCACAAGAAAAGACAAGAAATAGTTATTTTTAATCCCCAAAATGAAATGTGACAATTACAAAGACACTTGATGCCAACTTGTTCTTTGTTCTTTTTAGCCTAATGAGTGATAAAATGTAAGTCAATTTATTATTTTTATCCCAATGAGTAAAAGGATGCATATTGTTGTTCTTTTTAGACTAATGAATGTGAATGCAAGGTGTGTTCTTTTTAACCAATGAGTGTAAAAATGCAAGTTATTTTTAGCCCAATGAGTATGTCTAACCAAAAGATAATTTCTTATTAAAATCAAAATGTTCCTATCTTAAACAAGAATAAACAACAATCCTGGAAAAGATAAGTTAGCAATTTAGAAGGAAAATTTCTCCTCCAAACCTAAGCCACATGTTGCCAATCAAAAATCAATAATATAAAACCCCTAATCTACTAAATGGACAAGCATAAATTGAAAAATTCCTAATTAAAACCTGAATTAAGAAAAATAGGCAAATGCGGTGTAGGAAGTCACAAATGTGGCTCACTACTCTGAAATTGTTAGAGTATATCATATTTACTTAGGCTTAAGTTTTAACTTAGGAAAATTGTTTGCATTAATAGGGTACCTAATTAGTTTTTATTCCCATATTGGGTGGTTGCATATCCGTCAGCATTTTCACAGCTTTAAAACCCTATAACATTATGTAATTTATTATCTCATATTTTATTCACTCTTGTTTAGTGAATTAGCATGTGGTGCTCCTCTCTATCTCGTGAAGGTATTTTCTACAAATGGTTTCTAGGAATTTGTTGCTCTATCATGGTCTCAAAGCCTCCCAGGCTGTGAATCCTTCCTGAGAGTTTTTGCTAGAGTGTGTGAGATCATTCATTTTTCTGACATTTGAAATTTTCTAAATTTTAAATTTTCCTATTTGATATTCCTTTTCTGTTACTGGTGATTGGAGGTTTGATTGTCCTTCATCTAAGGCTTGATTTATTCATTGTTGGCTATGTCTACAATTTGATGTTTTGAAGGGGTTGTTTGATCTATTGAGAAGCTGGTTTTTGCCTGGAGGAAAGGAATTTTAGCAGTTTGGGAGGATGATTTGAAGGTAAGAAGCATTTCGATTGGCATTGGTTTCCTACGTAATCTCACCATTGTTGGGCATTTTTTGGTGGTTGCAAATCTTCCTATTGCAAATAGGGTTGATTCTCAAGGCTCAATTACTGGAACTAGAGGGTGTTTCGTTCCATCTTTTCCTGGCCTACATCACAGACCTCCCACCCCCGAGTCTTTCTTCTCTCTTACTAAAGGCATTTGATTTGGCCGAAAAGTGTCTGGAGGCTATGTTGAAGGGTGTTTTTTTTTCGGGAAGCCTGAATTCCTTTTGTTTGGAGGGGTTATTCTTAATTGAAGGCCCAATTTTTTGTGGCAAAGGGCATGTGAATCAACTTCTGGCACTTTTTTGTGCTTGTGAGGCCGTGATTTGCCTTGTGAGGCATCTTTTATAGAGGCTCGATTTCATCATTGGTGGCTGGTGTGATTCTCATTTGGGAAGGAATGGGTGAGGCATTTTGATTCCTAAAGGTGATTTTTTCTATTTTAAGGAGGTCGTGATTCATTTTTAACCTAAGAGAAGGCATTGAAATTTTTCTTGAGGCCTGATTCTATTGAGAGGGGTGACCTCATAGTGCAAGAGAGCCCGAGAATTTAATTTGAAGACCTCGATTTGCTTGGAGGATGGAAAATCTTTGAGAGGCTATGATTCTTTCTTGGTGGGCAACAATTCATTTCTTGAAGGTTGTGATTACTTCCAAACCCTATGCCTCGTAATTTTCATGTGTATGTGAGTCTTGCTAAAGCCGTCCTTATTCTATTCATCAGAGTGGAACATTTTCTCCATTTTAGAAAGCTTCATTCAATGGTCCTAATTTCCATCAAAAGGGATTGATTTTGCATCCCGCGTTTGTTGGAGGTGTTTTTTTTTTAGGAATGATTTGAAGGTAGCGACTTCATCATTCTCTGTAGGATACATTGGGCAAGGCGTCTATCTTTGGCAACAACATTTTTTAAAAACTTTATATATTCTATAAAGTTTCGATTGAAATATTTAGGGATTTTTCTGAGTGGTGGGCCCAAGCTTCTTTTTTGAGGTGTCTTTGGGAAGTATTATCCCACATTATCAACGTGAGGAATACTTTTTCTATTCTTATAGCATTATAGTGTGCATAGTGGTTGCGAGCAAAGGGTCACATGGATTCATTGACAAAGCTTTTGCATTGTGGACCCCTTGTGCCTTGTTAAGTGTCTATTTGGTGGACCTTATTTGTAAAGGTGCCTTTATTTTTTTCATATTTTTAGCCTTTTACTTGCATTTTTTGCTTTTGAAAGGCTTCATTTGTAGTATTTAGGAGTTTTTATTAGTTGTTGAAGGTTATTGTATCTATTTTTTTGGAGAGTTGAGTTTATCATAATTGTCATGGGGTTTTCATTGCATCCTGCTATGATTATGTTGGAAGGGGGGAATTATGTATAGTGGAGACATGGTAGATTGAAGCACTTGAGATGGGTTCATCTTTTTCCATACATATATAATCTTGTTTCCCTTCCTGGTACTAATAGTAAGAAGTTTGCATGGAATTTCAAAAGTGATCATGTCCTAGGAGTTACTACAATGCATATTGATGATGCCACTTTAGATGCTATTGATTATTTTGAGTGTCCATATACTCTTTGTATTAAAATCTGGGAAATACATGGAGATCCTGATATTCAGCCATTCCTAGATGATCCTATTTTAGATTGTCTTGTGCCTCTTAATTTTTCAGATAGGATACCCTATGATCATGCTATTATATAGGAGTTTGAAGTTTTGGAATACTTTGAATCTTCAGATGAGGATGACAAGGGTTCTTCAGATGCTCCTTCTTCTCCATCATAGACAGTTGATGTTCCTTCACTTTTAGTGATTCATTGTGCATCGTCATTGATTGAGACTCCTTTCATTCCTGTTCAACAGGATAATTCATTTTGTGTTGATGATTCATTGAGCACATCTAGTGATTCATCATCACTACTATTTCATTTTCTTCTTGATTGGGATTCATATTTGTTGGACATTGGTTTCTTATTCATTGAATCTCATATTTTAGATTTGGAGAACACATTTGAGGGTATATCCCTCCTATTTGATGATAGTTTTGGTACAATTTTTGTCACCCCATTTCAGTCTCTAGATATTGTTCAAGATCAGTTTCTAGTGGTACCTTGTTTGTCACCTTCTATTGTGATTGGGCATGTTCCTGATTGGTTTGTGACAGATCATCTTCCAAGGTCTTGGTGACACACATGAGCAGATTTCAGAGACACCATCATACATTTTCATGCTTCTTTGGGAAGCATACCTGCATTGTATTTAGTTTTGTTTCTTCTAAAAGGGAGACAAATTGTTTGTCGACACTGGATCATGTTTCGTCTTCAAGCACTTACCATTTTTGTAGGTGATTAGATATTGTGGGGGGGCTACATAGTCTCTCTCTTTCCCTCTTATGAGGGGCTATTGATTTTTGTATATATATGATGTATGTAGTACTTGTTGGGTGTGATTGAGTCCTCCATCCATGCATCATTTTTTGTTTTTTTTTCTCTCTTTTGAAGAGGGGTTTTTTCCCATAGGGTTTTTCTCCTTTTCCCCATTTCCAATGGATTTATTTTTTGCATTGTAAATGGGTACCTAACATGGTTATGTAGCCAAGACCCATACTCCATTTTCATCTTCATTCATTCTCCCTATGTTTCACTTAAGGGGGGTGTTAGACTAAATCATATTTACTTAGGCTTAAGTTTTAACTTAGGCACATAGTTTGCATTAATAGGGTAATTAGTTTTTATTCCTGTATTGGGCGGTTGCATGCCTATCAACATTTTCACGGCTTTAAAAGCTTGTAAAATTATGTAATTTATTATCTCATATTTTATTCACTCTTGTTTGGCGAAGTAGCATGGTGTTCCTCTCTGTCTCATGAAGGTATTTTTTGTAGATGGTTTCCTAGGAATTTGTTGCTCTATCAGAAATAGATGTAGTGAACTAGCCAGTGACTGCAACATTTCGGATGTTGACTATGGTTCATGGTCGAAATAAAATGTGGTGAATCCCTAATCAGATGTGTCACAAAAATCTGGAAGGTACAAAATAATTAAATCTAACCAAATTTGGAAAAACCCAAAATAGATAGGATGTAACTATGATGTTGAGATATTAAAACAAAAACTAGAAAACTAAGAAATGACACAAAATATTGAAAATAAGCTAATGAAATTATTTTCCCTATATCAAGATAAATGCGACTCTTGGGACAATGACTACAGTGCTCTAGTTTTTTGCAAATGCATTGCAGGACCTAGCAGATGCATTGTGTCATACTACAAATGTGGCGCTCTATAAATCAAATGTATTGTTTGGCCTTATCGTTGCATTACAGACCTGAAACTCAAAATTTCTCAAGAATTCTCTCAAATCTAGTTAGTTCCCATTAGATTTACCAATGTAGAATAGGGAAAAATCAAGGTTAAGGTCTTAAATAATCAAAACTCAAACCCTAGATCCCTAAACCAACAATGATGCACAAGCCAACATAGAAACACAAAATAGTGAAACAATAAATTACCAATGTCTCTATGCCATGGTTGATTCACCTCCATTGCCATTCTCCATCTTGCTTTATATGGTTGATTGCACTCAGATTTGAGTATGCAACAATAAGCCTAATGATAATGATAGCAATATCTTGTCTCCTTAAACAACAATAGTCTAGGTAGGTTGAAATAAAAATGATAGGTCTCTTTTATAGAAAACAAATTGTGAATGAAGGGATAGGATTAAAAGCCAATAACATATGACAATCAATGGCCAAGATTGAAATTTGTAGTATGAAATAGGGTTAGGGCTAAATTAGGGAAAATATAGGACTAGGTTAAGGATGAATGGTGTAGATTAAATTAAAAATAATTTAATCAAGGGTGGAAATTAATTGAGACATGAAGAGAATGACATGATAAAGAGGTTGGCACAAAAGAAAAAGTGGTTGTAGGAGAGATTTAAATAATTATAAAATTATTTAATTTTAGGAGGAAAAATGAATAATTAAATAATTAAAACAATTATTTAATTATAGAGGAAGAGATAAAGTTGACTTTTCTTGATTAAATAATGATTTAATTTAAAAGTGGGAGAAAATGAAAAATTAGTAAGTCATTAAATAAATAAAATTTATTTAATTTATAGAATAAGATGATAATGAATAAGAGAATAATTATAAATTATTTAATTATAGTAGAACATGACAATTTTTTTAATAAATATAATATTATTTAAACATAGAGGAAAGAGGACATTAGTGACATAATTAAAAAATTATTTAATTAGTCAAAAGGAAGAAATAAGAGACAAGGGATGAATTAATTAATTAAATAATTAGAATTATTTAATTAATTGAAGAAAAATGATCTAATAATCATTTAAGCATTATCATTATGGATTGTGGAAACTTAATATCACTGAATAATGAAATAATGAAATAATTTAATTATTAGGGAAGAAAAGGGGTTGAGGAAGAAAATTAGTGTTTAGGTGTCAAAAGATAATTTTTAGTGTCTACAACATTTATTATTATATAAAAAAATTGATATGATATAAATTGCATCATTATAAATAAATATATCATCAAATAATAAATATACATAAATATCAAATATATACTTTTATAATATAATAATTTTTAAAATATATTTACTAATTTTCTAAATGGCCTATCAATTGATCTCATGTACTAAACAAATGTATACACAAAATAAACCAATATTTTTTCTTAATTGACCTTCCACAACTCTTGGGCATACCCATTGCATGTGCAAATGAGATTTAGACAAATAAATTAAATGTTTTATTTATCATTAATGAAGGGATAATGTTGAGAGATTAAATGATAATTAAACAATTAAAGTAATTATTTAATTTAGAAAGTGGGAAAGTGGATAATTAAATAATAATTATTTAATTTTGGAAGGGATAATGGATGATTAAATAAATAATGTTAATTTATTTAATTAATTTAGAAGAATAAAGATAATTAAAGAAGTAATTAAATAAATTGGATTTATTTAATTAATGAGGAAGATAAATAGGAGTTCAAACATTATTAAATAAATGGGATTTATTTATTTAATTAAGAAGATTAATGATAAAGTGAATTAATTAAATAACATAAAGTCATTTAATTAATAGTAGAATATGCATTAGTGATAATAATTAAACAATTGAAACATTATTTAATAATTAGGAAATGACCATAATTGGTGCTAAAAGACTATGACAATTTTGAGTATCTACATTAATAAATAAAATAATTTTATTTATTTTTAAAAGAAGATAATGCCAAGGAATTAAATTAAATAATTAAAATAATTAAGTGATAGTTAATTAAATGATAAATTGGCTAGGGGCCTAGCTCGATTGGCTAAAGCATCCTATTGTAGGCAAGAGGTTACAAAGTCTATTCACCCCCAACAGGTTACTAGGTCTATTCGCCCCCCAAACCCTCATACCAGAGTGTGTGTCAGCATGCCACCCAAATAAATAAATAAATAAATAAATATTTAATTAATATTGGAAATAGAAGAATACTTATTTAATATTAGAATAAATAATATAAATTAATTAAATAATTTGCAATTGTTTAACTAATAGTGGAGGGGGAAATTTTGATAATAATTGTATAATAGAATTAATATTGAAAGAATAATTAGTGGATTCTAGAGTGTCTACATGTATAAACTAATGAAATAGATAAATTTTAGTGTAGTTCATGTTTGAAATTTTTTTTAAATTTTTTTGGATAATTTTTTTTAAAAAATTTAAGAAAATTTACTTCCTAAAACATACTTAGAAAATATGATCAACATACCTCCACTTTTACTATAGTAAATTTATTTATTTTCCTTGATTTCTTTCTTACATAGCTAGCTTAAATATTTAGTGCATGGAGAGTTATTTTTTAGAAATATATAATTTTTAATAAAATTTTAAAGTCAAATTTATTAAAAATATAATAGTTTCAACAAGCCTTTTATTTATCTCTAAACTATTTATCGTGTATACCTTTTGGAGAGCATTCTCTCTTCCAATGCACCATATTTTTCTTAAATTTTAAAATAATTTTTAATATATTTTAAAAAATTCAATCAACCTTATCATTGATTTTAACAACTTGGTTGTAAGTCTAAAAATTTATATGAACAATAATTAAAATATTACAAACAATTATATTTTAGTCTTTGAGCTTTAGCAAAGAGAAGTTTTAGAATTTGTTGAAAATATACATTGTTTAAGAAACCTAGAGTAGAAGATAATGTTTTATTAAATTTGTAAGAAAAAAGGGACTAAATTGTTCCATAAGATGCTAGCTGAATAGTTTTAAGTGAAATTATTTCACTCAAAAATGTTTCAACTAAAACCTTGTCATACAAGAGAGACTTTTCTTTCTTGTTTATGTGTTAATATTTTAGATGAAACCCTTTTACCAAAACACATGGGGTCACATTAGGTATCACACAAGTCATAATTATTTCAAATAAAATTGTTTTTTCTCAAAAGCCTTTTAGATAAAACAGACACACTGTTAAAATTTTACCTTGAAATGAGAAATAGAATAATGTGTTTAACCCAAGCCAATTTTCTCCAATTAATCATTGTTAGGGAAATATGTGCTTACACTCAATTAAAATAACAAATATATCTACACAACAAAAGATACTCAATAATGAGATATTATCATTGGTTGGATGCACATCCTCACATTCTATCTTTGTTGCTAATGGTGACGCCTTTACCACTTTTGTGGCTTTAATCACCTGATCCATTAAAAAATAAACTTGTTTAATATAAAATGACAAACAAAATATAGAATTTGAATCACATTTATTACAAACTCACCATTTGTCCTTCCACATCTTCGTAGATCGACATGTGATCTCCAACTTTCAGGCCATGTAATTGAACAAAATCCTCTGAAATAAACCATTCAATTTTTCAGTGTGGACTAAAATCAACTGTCCCAAATCTTCAATTGTCAGTGTTTGTAAAGATGAACAAGAATAGTGGACTAGAGATGCAGAAAGAAAACTTTTGTACTTTTATTTTCTAGTACAAGTAACAAATCTAGAACAAATCTAAGCCATTCATTGTAATTAAATCCTAGCCATTCATTTGGGCTTTGGAAAACTATAAATAGGGGCTTGCTCCTCATTTGTGAAGTGGTAGTTGAATTATTGTGATAGGTCAAAATAGGTGTTAGAAAACAAGCAACAAGTTAAAGAGCACAAATAAACAACTAAAACAACCTACACTTCGAGATTAGCCTAAGTTAGAAACAAAACAAGACAAAGCCACGAAATGGAACTTTATACCTTGCGTTGAGTCAATCCTTTGGTTGGCCCTTCGATCTTTGATGTGTATGCTCCTTGGATGGCAAGATGCAAGCTAGATAAGGATGTGAAGATGGATGCAAGTGGATGAAAATGTGAAAATGGCTAAGTAGAGGTTGATAAACAAAACTGCAAGAGTTTGGCTAGCACAAGTGATCTCCCCAAAATGAGAGAAAAGAGGGGGTATTTATAGGATTTTTGGGAAATCCTAGGGGAAATGGACGGTTGAGATTGATCCACCAAATATCAAGATGTAGGGCTAAGGTGAGTTGAGAACTCACAAGCCCTCACATCTTGACATGTGGCATGTGAGATAGCCCTAAAAGGTGAAGTGGACATGAGGTGGAAGGAGAAGGACATGACATGGAGAGGGTACAAAGTACCTTGGGATTGGACAAGATCTCCTCATAAAGGAGGTACTTGTCCCCATGTGGGTGAGAGGACATGTGAGGAATTAAAAATTCCTCAAATATTCACATGGGGAGATGGGAAATAATTTTAAATTACAAAGGGTGCATTGGGGGATTAAAAGGTGAATTAAAAATTCACATGGGGAAGAGAGGAGCCTAGGATGAATAAAAAGGAATTAAAAATTCCTTGGGGGATGGGGAGAGTTGACTAAAGTGGGTGATTAGGATTGTGCAAGTACTTGATTAGATTAATTAATGAAGATTAGAAGAGAGTTAGATTTCACATGTGACTTGATGTGACAAGTCAAAGATCACATGGGGAAAAGAAAAAGGAATTTAATATTCCTTGGAAGGATAAAAGGAATTAAAAATTCCTTGAGAGGTTGATTAGGCTAGTTAGTGAAGGATTAGAGAGGATGGTTAGGTGGCTAAAAGAGATTAGAGGCCAACTTGCAAAAGTTGGAGGATGTGACACATCCTAATCAAGGATTAGGCATGTGCACACCCTAATGATGGGATTAGAAGAAGGATTAAGATAAGATAAAAATGATGGAGGATATGACATGAGGGGAATTAAATAAATGGAATATTTATTTAATTCAATTGATGGAAGGAGGATTAAAAAGATAAGGTATTATTGATTAAATACCTTAGGGATTTGGAAGAATTTAAGGATGTTAATTAAAGGGGATAAATTTGGATAAATTAAGTGTCCAAATTTAGACGTCTCGGTCTAAGGAAGATTTTCAGCAATAGAAGGAAGCATTGCATTATTTTGGGTGTTTTCTCTAATCTTACTCATTTTGCATGCATGATTCAACCTCCATGTTAGTTTTAGCTTGTTAGTTTATTTAATTTATTTAATGTTGGTTGTTGTTATGGTATTTTATGGTCTTCCTGCCCATACTTTTGGCATTTTTTGATGACAAAATGTTGTGCAAAGTTATCCTAGGCCTGTTTGTTTGCTTTACCTTAGTTCAATTGTATGTTCATGAGGTGAATGCACAATCTAAAAATTAACATACCTTACAAGATTGCACTAGTTTTGTGTGGTTGTAGGCTTTTCTTGGTCAAGCAAAACTCAATTTTATGGTCTGAGTTTTTCTACTGTAGCATCCTCCATTATTACTATTCATTCATAGCTTAGATTTAGAGTAGCTCTCTTAACCCTTTCTCTTTTGCTATTTATTTTAACTCCTTGTTATTTTAGGATCATAAGCACCATCACAATGTCAAACTTGGTTATAGAGGCAAGTTTCAACTTATTGCTTTGAGTGGGAAGCCACTGATTCAGTCACTTCCAACACTTTGAAACTCCATTTGTAGAACCAAATTCCCATGCTTTGTAAACCATAAAGGCCTCCTTGTGATTACCAACAAATCACATCAACCAACTGAATTATTCCAAGCATTGTCATGACTTGAAACCCATGAGACCTTGGGGTAGTAATTTGGAACTTGTTTCCAAATTTCTACCTTTCAAGAGAGGTAGCATACTTGTGTGTTTCCTGTGTTGAGAAGGTGCAAAAACACCAATCAACAGTAATGATCATCTTCCTATTTCCTAACACCACCTTATAATCATCTTCCTGATGATCATCTTCATTTTTCTAACCCACACAAGGCCTAATATTGCATATTCAGTTTCACTTGTTTCAAGGTAATGAAAAATCCAAATATATTAAGGTGATATGCACAAAGGTATTATAAGGTGATATGTACAAAGGAATCTATTAATAATTTTGAGGTATGTGAAAGGTACTCTAAATTTTGGTATTCATTACTACTCTTCTAAAAATTTCAATCTTATTAAATAGTTGAAACATCATGGATCTTTGCAACCATCAATTATTAACATAATCCCCCTTGATGCAATATACTCAGAAGATTATTTCAGTAGGTATGTGAAAAACACTCTAAATTTTGGTATTCATTACTACTCTTCTAAAAAGTTAAATTTCTTGTTAAATAGTTGAAACATCATGGAGCTCTGCAAGCATCAATAATCAACATACCCCCCCTTGATGATATTTAATTTTGAGGTATGTGAAAGACACTCTAAATATTGGTATTCATTACTATTCTAAATTATGATCCTCACCTTATAATTTTTCTCACAAAATTTCCCAACATTCAATAGATTATGCTTCAATCTGTGGAATGTAATAAATATACTTAACATTTTTCATAAATAATATTAGAAGAGTAGTAATGAATACAAAAATTTAGAGTACCTTTCAGATACCTCAAAATTCTTTGAGAGAGTTAAAAACAACAATGTACAATTTATGATAAGAATCAAGGCAATAGGGTGGTTACAGTTAGATTTCTATGCCTTTCACATACCTCAAAATTTAGAGTGCCTTTTACATACAACACCATTCCATATTCTTCTAAGTATATTGCATCAAGGGGGAGTATGTTGATAATTGATGATTTTCCTATTCTTTCGGTTAAAATAAATAGCAAAAGAGAAAGGGTTAAGAGAGCTACTCTAAATCTAAGCTATGAATGAATAGTAATAATGGAGGATGCTACAGTAGAAAAACTCAGACCATAAAATTGAGTTTTGCTTGACCAAGAAAATCCTACAACCACACAAAACTAGTGCAATCTTGTAAGGTATGCTAATTTTTAGATTGTGCATTCACCTCATGAACATACAATTGAACTAAGGTAAAGCAAACAAACAGGCCTAGGATAACTTTGTACAACATTTTGTCATCAAAAAATGCCAAAAGTATGGGCAGGAAGACCATAAAATACCATAACAACAACCAACATTAAATAAATTCAATAAACTAACAAGCTAAAACTAACATGGAGGTTGAATCATGCATGCAAAATGAGTAAGATTAGAGAAAACACCCAAAATAATGCAATGCTTCCTTCTATTGCTGAAAAATTCCTCTTATAACAATTCACCACCACTTACAAATGAGGAGAAAGCCCCTATTTATAGTTTTCCAAAGCCCAAATGAATGGCTAGGATTTAATTACAATGAATGGCTTAGATTTGTTCTAGATTTGTTACTTGTACTAGAAAATAAAAGTACAAAAGTTTTCTTTCTGCATCTCTAGTCCACTATTCTTGTTCATCTTTACAAACATTGACAATTGAAGATTTGGGACAGTTGATTTTAGTCCACACTGAAAAATTGAATGGTTTATTTCAGAGGATTTTGTTCAATTACATGGCCTAAAAGTTGGAGATCACATGTCGATCTACGAAGATGTGGAAGGACAAATGGTGAGTTTGTAATAAATGTGATTCAAATTCTATATATTGTTTGTCATTTTATATTAAACAAGTTTATTTTTTAATGGATCAGGTGATTAAAGCCACAAAAGTGGTAAAGGCGTCACCATTAGCAACAAAGATAGAATGTGAGGATGTGCATCCAACCAATGATAATATCTCATTATTGAGTATCTTTTGTTGTGTAGATATATTTGTTATTTTAATTGAGTGTAAGCACATATTTCCCTAACAATGATTAATTGGAGAAAATTGGCTTGGGTTAAACACATTATTCTATTTCTCATTTCAAGGTAAAATTTTAACAGTGTGTCTGTTTTATCTAAAAGGCTTTTGAGAAAAAACAATTTTATTTGAAATAATTATGACTTGTGTGATACCTAATGTGACCCCATGTGTTTTGGTAAAAGGGTTTCATCTAAAATATTAACACATAAACAAGAAAGAAAAGTCTCTCTTGTATGACAAGGTTTTAGTTGAAACATTTTTGAGTGAAATAATTTCACTTAAAACTATTCAGCTAGCATCTTATGGAACAATTTAGTCCCTTTTTTCTTACAAATTTAATAAAACATTATCTTCTACTCTAGGTTTCTTAAACAATGTATATTTTCAACAAATTCTAAAACTTCTCTTTGCTAAAGCTCAAAGACTAAAATATAATTGTTTGTAATATTTTAATTATTGTTCATATAAATTTTTAGACTTACAACCAAGTTGTTAAAATCAATGATAAGGTTGATTGAATTTTTTAAAATATATTAAAAATTATTTTAAAATTTAAGAAAAATATGGTGCATTGGAAGAGAGAATGCTCTCCAAAAGGTATACACGATAAATAGTTTAGAGATAAATAAAAGGCTTGTTGAAACTATTATATTTTTAATAAATTTGACTTAAAAAATTTATTAAAAATTATATATTTCTAAAAAATAACTCTCCATGCACTAAATATTTAAGCTAGCTATGTAAGAAAGAAATCAAGGAAAATAAATAAATTTACTATAGTAAAAGTGGAGGTATGTTGATCATATTTTCTAAGTATGTTTTAGGAAGTAAATTTTCTTCTTAATTTTTTTAAAAAAAATATATCCAAAAAAATTTAAAAAAAATTTCAAACATGAACTACACTAAAATTTATCTATTTCATTAGTTTATACATGTAGACACTCTAGAATCCACTAATTATTCTTTCAATATTAATTCTATTATACAATTATTATCAAAATTTCCCCCTCCACTATTAGTTAAACAATTGCAAATTATTTAATTAATTTATATTATTTATTCTAATATTAAATAAGTATTCTTCTATTTCCAATATTAATTAAATATTTATTTATTTATTTATTTATTTGGGTGGCATGCTGACACACACTCTGGTATGAGGGTTTGGGGGGCGAATAGACCTAGTAACCTGTTGGGGGTGAATAGACTTTGTAACCTCTTGCCTACAATAGGATGCTTTAGCCAATCGAGCTAGGCCCCTAGCCAATTTATCATTTAATTAACTATCACTTAATTATTTTAATTATTTAATTTAATTCCTTGGCATTATCTTCTTTTAAAAATAAATAAAATTATTTTATTTATTAATGTAGATACTCAAAATTGTCATAGTCTTTTAGCACCAATTATGGTCATTTCCTAATTATTAAATAATGTTTCAATTGTTTAATTATTATCACTAATGCATATTCTACTATTAATTAAATGACTTTATGTTATTTAATTAATTCACTTTATCATTAATCTTCTTAATTAAATAAATAAATCCCATTTATTTAATAATGTTTGAACTCCTATTTATCTTCCTCATTAATTAAATAAATCCAATTTATTTAATTACTTCTTTAATTATCTTTATTCTTCTAAATTAATTAAATAAATTAACATTATTTATTTAATCATCCATTATCCCTTCCAAAATTAAATAATTATTATTTAATTATCCACTTTCCCACTTTCTAAATTAAATAATTACTTTAATTGTTTAATTATCATTTAATCTCTCAACATTATCCCTTCATTAATGATAAATAAAACATTTAATTTATTTGTCTAAATCTCATTTGCACATGCAATGGGTATGCCCAAGAGTTGTGGAAGGTCAATTAAGAAAAAATATTGGTTTATTTTGTGTATACATTTGTTTAGTACATGAGATCAATTGATAGGTCATTTAGAAAATTAGTAAATATATTTTAAAAATTATTATATTATAAAAGTATATATTTGATATTTAAGTATATTTATTATTTGATGATATATTTATTTATAATGATGCAATTTATATCATATCAAATTTTTTATATAATAATAAATGTTGTAGACACTAAAAATTATCTTTTGACACCTAAACACTAATTTTCTTCCTCAACCCCTTTTCTTCCCTAATAATTAAATTATTTCATTATTTCATTATTCAATGATATTAAGTTTCCACAATCCATAATGATAATGCTTAAATGATTATTAGATCATTTTTCTTCAATTAATTAAATAATTCTAATTATTTAATTAATTAATTCATCCCTTCTCTCTTATTTCTTCCTTTTGACTAATTAAATAATTTTTTAATTATGTCACTAATGTCCTCTTTCCTCTATGTTTAAATAATATTATATTTATTTAAAAAATTGTCATGTTCTACTATAATTAAATAATTTATAATTATTCTCTTATTCATTATCATCTTATTCTATAAATTAAATAAATTTTATTTATTTAATGACTTACTAATTTTTCATTTTCTCCCACTTTTAAATTAAATCATTATTTAATCAAGAAAAGTCAACTTTATCTCTTCCTCTATAATTAAATAATTGTTTTAATTATTTAATTATTCATTTTTCCTCCTAAAATTAAATAATTTTATAATTATTTAAATCTCTCCTACAACCACTTTTTCTTTTGTGCCAACCTCTTTATCATGTCATTCTCTTCATGTCTCAATTAATTTCCACCCTTGATTAAATTATTTTTAATTTAATCTACACCATTCATCCTTAACCTAGTCCTATATTTTCCCTAATTTAGCCCTAACCCTATTTCATACTACAAATTTCAATCTTGGCCATTGATTGTCATATGTTATTGGCTTTTAATCCTATCCCTTCATTCACATTTTGTTTTCTATAAAAGAGACCTATCATTTTTATTTCAACCTACCTAGACTATTGTTGTTTAAGGAGACAAGATATTGCTATCATTATCATTAGGCTTATTGTTGCATACTCAAATCTGAGTGCAATCAAGCATATAAAGCAAGATGGAGAATGGCAATGGAGGTGAATCAACCATGGCATAGAGACATTGGTAATTTATTGTTTCACTATTTTGTGTTTCTATGTTGGCTTGTGCATCATTGTTGGTTTAGGGATCTAGGGTTTGAGTTTTGATTATTTAAGACCTTAACCTTGATTTTTCCCTATTCTACATTGGTAAATCTAATGGGAACTAACTAGATTTGAGAGAATTCTTGAGAAATTTTGAGTTTCAGGTCTGTAATGCAACGATAAGGCCAAACAATACATTTGATTTATAGAGCGCCACATTTGTAGTATGACACAATGCATCTGCTAGGTCCTGCAATGCATTTGCAAAAAACTAGAGCACTGTAGTCATTGTCCCAAGAGTCGCATTTATCTTGATATAGGGAAAATAATTTCATTAGCTTATTTTCAATATTTTGTGTCATTTCTTAGTTTTCTAGTTTTTGTTTTAATATCTCAACATCATAGTTACATCCTATCTATTTTGGGTTTTTCCAAATTTGGTTAGATTTAATTATTTTGTACCTTCCAGATTTTTGTGACACATCTGATTAGGGATTCACCACATTTTATTTCGACCATGAACCATAGTCAACATCCGAAATGTTGCAGTCACTGGCTAGTTCACTACATCTATTTCTGATAGAGCAACAAATTCCTAGGAAACCATCTACAAAAAATACCTTCATGAGACAGAGAGGAACACCATGCTACTTCGCCAAACAAGAGTGAATAAAATATGAGATAATAAATTACATAATTTTACAAGCTTTTAAAGCCGTGAAAATGTTGATAGGCATGCAACCGCCCAATACAGGAATAAAAACTAATTACCCTATTAATGCAAACTATGTGCCTAAGTTAAAACTTAAGCCTAAGTAAATATGATTTAGTCTAACACCCCCCTTAAGTGAAACATAGGGAGAATGAATGAAGATGAAAAATGGAGTATGGGTCTTGGCTACACAACCATATTAGGTACCCATTTACAATGCAAAAAATAAATCCATTGGAAATGGGGAAAAGGAGAAAAACCCTATGGGAAAAAACCCCTCTTCAAAAGAGAGAAAAAAAACAAAAAATGATGCATGGATGGAGGACTCAATCACACCCAACAAGTACTACATACATCATGTATATACAACAATCAATAGCCCCCCATAAGAGGGAAAGAGAGAGACTATGTAGCCCCACAATGGTAATCACTAAAAATGGTAAGTGCTTGAAGACAAAACATGATCCAGAAAACAAAAAGAGTCAAAATAGAAAACAAAAGACTGGCAGCAAAAAACAGTGAAATAAAAGATAGCGGTGGATGAAGGCTAAAAATAGTTGAAACGCATGGAGCTCTGCAAGCATCAATTATCAACATGTATCTCTTTGGAAATATCATCACATTCTTCCGGTACGCTGTGACCTGGAGTCGTGAATTCTATCCTTGTCGCTAATGGCGCCACCTTTACCAGTTTTGTGGCTTTAATCACCTGATCCATTAAAAAATAAACTTGTTTAATATAAAATGACAAACAAAGTATAGAATTTGAATCACATTTATTACAAACTCGCCATTTGGCCTTCCACATCTTCGTAAATCGACATGTGATCTCCAGCTTCCAGGCCATGTAATTTAAGGAAATCCTCTGAAATAAACCATTCAATTTTTCAGTGTGGATTGAAATCAACTGTCCCAAATCTTCAAATGTCAGTGTTTCTAAAGATGAACAAGAATAGTGGACTAGAGATGCAGAAAGAAAAATTTTGTACATACTTGTATTTTCTAGTACATACACTATGGTCCCCCTGTTGCGCCAAAATCTGCATCAATAGAACAATGTTAGTGAGTAATTTTCATGATCCATTTACGTTGGTTCAGAGGCACAATAAGTATTGTTTTGGAAGCATTCTATGGTGAACAATTCAATACCTGAATCGTAGATGCCAAATGTGGGGCGTTTCAAAATCCTCCATTTCAATTATTATGCCGTCTTCTGAAATCTTTGGAAACTTTGCTTCTGCTGCTTTCTGAAAATCAAACATAGTTTAATTTGAAACCATGTTGAAAGGATGCAGAGTAAGCTCAAGAATACAAAGAATGGATTCAAGAATATTATAATAACAGTGGGCAGCACAAAAAAGAAACTGAACTGAGATGTGTATTGATTAAGAATTGGGTACCTTGGGAAGCACTATCCTTCCAATATTCCTCACGTCACTGTTTTGCAATTCTTTCTGTAAGAGGAGTGTTAAACTCCTGTTGAAGTTATCAACCTGCTTCAAGGAAATATGACAGAAGGTACGTTATCAAACAAGAAATCTTTCAAGATTGGAAAACTGTAAAAAGGTAAAAAGAGAAAAGCATACCTTCGTGAGGCTTATGGAATGCTGAATCTTCTGCCGACGCGTGTACATTCTTTTTGGTTCTCTCTTAGAGGCTGAAGCACCATTTAAGTTACTTGTCTCTTCTGCTTCTCTATTCATCACACACCAAATTCGACTATCAAAAACAACAACACAATATACTGTCTTCCTTTTTAGCTTTTCCTATATGTTATATTTTACCAAAAATAAACTTGAATTTAAGTTTGGAGAGCCTGTTTTACTTCCATGCACTGTGGAAGCCAGATGGGTTTCTTGCAAATTTGCTCTATTTAAGAATTCTAACAAACTGGGTGCTCTACCAGATGCGCAGAATGAGCCTAATATAGAAAGTAATAATAAAAAAGAAACTCCAAAATAGGAAAAGCAACTAGTT
>VDFB02089793.1:0-44861 GCA_007258455.2 Sequoia sempervirens
GGAACAAGAAAAAAGAAATGCTAGGTGGATTGCTTTCAATAAGATGTAGAGAAAGATAAAGGAAGAAAACCCGACTTCAAGGTTCTCCCAAAGATTGAAGATGTGATGCAAAAGGTGGAACATGTATCCCAAAATTTTGAGACAATAGTGGGCCACCTTTAAACTAAAGGGGTGACAAGTAAGGATAAGGGGAAATCCCCCATTGAAGAAGAATCAGGTGGGGGAGAGGTCCCTATTATGGAAGGAACATCTATATCTCAAGCCCCTAAATAACCAACAATAAAGTTCTTTGTAAGGAGAAAGAGTAAGGAAAAGAAAATTGATGCAATTCATGCTCCCTCCCAACAAGAGGAGCAAAAGCCTCTTTCTCCTATGCCACAAGTACCACCACCATCTTCCAAGGCCAATAGAGCTTGAAATTATGGATATTGATGCTCCACCATTGAGTACATCACCACCAAAAGAGCCACTATTGAAGAAACAAAAGGTTGAAGTAACTGGTTTGGTGGACTATGGTGATGAAGGATCTGATGATGAAATTTGGGTATCAGAGTAGGAAATGCAAGAAGGAATGTCGACTGCACTAGCAATGAGGACAACACAACAATTAAGTATGAGGTTGAATAAAGCTGACCTCACTAGACTTAATGGTAAAGATGATATTCAGGTGGAAGCATGCACAAATTTTTTGGATGATGACTCATTTATAAAGTCTCAAGCTTTAGTGGAGTTTTCATTTAGGGCTAAGAGAGATGAATATGTTAATAGCCTAGCCATAAAAAGAAGCCTTCATCCAAAATTGCCTGATGCCACCATCTAGGCAAAGGTTTTGAATGAAATGAGAGCTAACTTCCAAAAGATGACTGCAAAGGAGGGTAAAGAATTGGTGAGAAATAGTGGGATTTTATTAATTCCAAAATGGGATTTAGCTTATGCCATAGCCTTTGATACAATAAAGAGATGTGAGAGACCTCTCTACGATTCAAAAGAAGAGGCTGCAATTGTATTACAGGGGTTTTCCTTCAATGAACAATGTGATGCATTAGCTATTTGGTCTCTAGCCCCAAGCACAAGGAAGCATAACATTGTTGAGCCTACACCTAACTACAATGGAGGCCTAATAATAAAGAGGGTGTCATAAACATCAACTCTAGAGGCAGCAAATATGTCAATACATGTTGCACAATTCACAGGACCACTATAGAATCTATAACTGCAGAAAAGGAAAATCTTAGAACATAACACAATAATTTGTTAGTTGAGTATGGAAAGCTTAGACAACACAATATGCAATTACATACAAAGGTAGCACTATTGGAGGAGAAGTTACAAAGTTTGCAACATGGAAAGCATAAGCAGACTAGTGTTGACTCCCCTACCACTTCATAAGAAGTTGCACCCCCTGAATTTACCATTGAAGTAAGTTCCTCATGGTAAATTATGCCATACAACATGGGAAGTGTGCCTATTTCAATAATAGAGCCTAGTACATCAAAAATACCACAAGTTGAGGAAGATGTCAGTAGGGAGGAGTTGCTCAAGCAACTGAATGAATATAAAGAAAAATGTGATAATCATGATAAGGATGTTTTTAATAGCAATATGGAGATTATCACTACAGTATTAGAGCATCTAAATAGAGGGGTGAATAACAGATTGAATAGCATTAATTATAACTATTCATCCATGGTGGTTGCTATACATAATTATGACCATGACAGGGAAAGAGCTATTCCACTTATGGAGACATGGATCCCTAGGATGAAGGAATTAAGATTGATGTCAATTGGAGCCAGGCAGGATGTCAATCCCCCTAAAAAGTTTAAGCCCACTGTTACTCTTGTAGGTAAAATTGAGGGGTACATGGGAAACATTGAACCTTTGGAGATAAAAAAAAGGGAGCTGGTGAAATCCTTTCATGAATCACATCATGGTCTCCTCCCATCCATTCTAAGTGATGATGGTAGCATAAAAACCTTGCAGCAATGGAGAGATGAAACTAATGAAACCATTTCAGGTCAGGCTGTTTCAATTTGTCAAATATGATATATAGGCACACTGAAAAGGAATATGGATATGTTGGCTCATGTAGAGATTGTCTTGTTAGAGTTTGACAAGGAGGCTAACCAAATTTTTACCAAGTATGTGCCTTATAGAGAAAGGGCAGATGAGGTCATGAATTTCAACTGGCCTACTGAAGAGGAATTCCTGGCATGGAGAGGTAAATACTTGGAGGGAGTGATGGATTAATATGAAATGGCGGGGTGGTAATTTGAAATTTTTATTTTAAAGTCTGTAATCATGATGAATAATGGATAGGTGAAAATACACTACATAGCTTGGATTTAGTACAGATTAGGCTTTTGCTAAAGTACATAGAAAATATAATGCATTTTCTTCAAATTGAAATGGTGATAGGTTTGTAGACGTGGAAATATTGTTTGTCCTTTACTTTTTGTTTCTGTCATGCTTTCTTTCTCTTTCACTTTGAGTATGTGGGCACAAATTTTGAGGAAAGTGTTTGAAGATTCCTTTTGAAAGGTGGGACCAGATCTCCAACGTCAAATGAAGACTACTCTTATTCCACACATGTTTCCCACCACTAGGAACACAATGTAACTAAAAATGGAATATATGTTGTAGTGGTCCTATAGGGTAATGACATGTGTACTTTCTGGCCTGAGGCTTGTTTTTCTCTTTCGTTTCTATAAGAAAGAATTCAGGGCCAAAAAGTGGGGGTTTGTTGTATTGCAATTGACATAGTGAATTGTAAAAGGAATCTCAAGCATGTTTTAAGTTTTTTCTTAAGTTTGGAGTCTGTAGAACACTTTACGTATGTAATTTTGATAACAATATAGCAGATACAATACTGAATGATACCAATTTCATGGCTATTATCTCTCCTCTATACTTGTTTTATGAGTTATGAATGAAAATAATCAAGGATTGTTTTTTTCATCTCTGTTGTTTCCCAATGGATGTTTAATTTTATTCCTGCTTATTAGTTCAATGAATTAATGTAAGTGCTTGGATGAGATTGTTAACTCATATAAATTAGGTGTTAGGATATATGTAAGAAATGATGGCCGTGAATCTAATGTGGGAGTGTTGTAATGCAGTGTTTCTTGAGATTATATGTTGCTATTGTAGTGTTTAGGAGAAGGCACTACTTCAGGAAAAGTATTCATAATTTGGTTTCTGGGTTGATTCATCAGCTAATCACTCTTTATTTACAAATCTTTCAAATGAGCTATCATTATAGTTATGTTGTGATGAATTTCACTTTTCTCATGCTCCAAGTGTAGGGTATTATTTAAGAGAACTGCCAACTCTTTTGATACACTATGTTGTTGAGTAAATATATGAGAATTATCTGTTGTTTACAATGTATTTAAATAGTAGTCATATACAATCTTGAGTATACATTATCGGATCACCATCTTGGGTTTCACATAGCCCAAAGTGCAGGAGTAGAAGTTTTGCAGCTTTTACTCGTTTGTTGGCCAATCCCTTTAGATTGCTAATTATTGGAAATGGAAAAATCGATAGGTAATTTTGAAGATAAGTTTGGTTCTTAAAAAATAGCCAACACTCCTGCATGGGGATAAATTCTTCGTCTGAAGACGAGCATCTTCTTATTCTTCAAAGGAAAACATTTTTCCCTTAGCATTTTGGGCAGATGGTCTTGTAGATCTTCTTTCTCTCTTTCCACTATTAGAGTCTTCCACATGACCTTCCTCCCCTTCATCAGGGATTTCAATGGTTACCTTCTTAGCAGTTCTCAACTCATCTTGATTTGGGCCTTTACGTTTGGCACTAGAAGGATTACCCAAAATTTTCTTTCCTTCAAAGGGTGAACCAAAATGTTCCTCTCTAATAATAGGGCCTTTTGGGGTTGAAGGTTTAGCATTGGGTTTCTTGGATTGAGAGGGAGGGGTAGACTGGGATTTTTCCGTAGAATGGTCATGCAGAGCAACACTAGAAGGTGGATTATCCCACGACTAAGGATTAGACAAAAGTTTGGTCAATTTTGGCTTCTTACTTGTGCTAGGGTTATGTTGGAGCAAACAAGGCTGGTTATTTAGGGGTTCAATATGAAGGGGTTCTTCAACATTTGTAGGGAAAAGCAATGGGGTGAGGGAAAAGATATGATTATAGAGCCTTTGAATCAATCTTTGATGAAGAGGGGGAGAGTTATCTTTGGCTTTGCATTTTCAATGAGGAGAGAAGAAAAAAGATGATGTTAATTCTCTCATTTCTCCTAATATGGTTTAAGAATGGGAAATGGTAGCCATGCATAGTTGTGTATCTACCTTCTAAAGTAAATTACTTTATAATGTGGACACTCACCAAGCTTGATGGAGCCGAAAGTTTCTTGCAGTCATAACCATTTTGGTATCTTTGCAACTTCTCATCTCCTTCCAAAAAGTTATCAATGAAGCATTGATAGTTTCTATTACTGACCTTAGCTACTTTCAAGCCATGACACTCTAATCTCGTAGCTTTAGCAATTAACTTTGGGTTGACATCAAAACTGATGCTACCAATTTTAACCCTATCCTCCAGCCACGAATTGAAGAGCTTAGAGGTTAGGTCGTCGTTGAAACCTTTCGTTGTGATGAAAAAAGAAGTCATACCAGCCTCTTCAAAGAGTTTCCATAGTTCCACATTTTGACGCAGAGACACACAAGACAATGGCTCTGACCTCTTTCTGGCCCCCCCATTGGTGTTTTGCAACCTTTAGAATTTCTCTACCTCTCAGCCTTAATTTCATCAGAGCTATACTCACACAATTGCTCAAACCCAAATAAAATAGACAGTTCTCACAAATTGGAAATGAAATATGTGTTTTGAACCAACATAACCTCACTCTTGTCATGTTCTGTAAAAAAATATTAAATAATATTTTCTCAATCTGTGCAAAAGGAGCCATAAGAACTTAATTTTTTTATCTAATAAAATTTAGAATAAATATATATCTTTTTTCATTTTAAATTAATATATGAGTATATTTTGTATTATATTATTATTACAAAAAGTACATAAATAATAATAAAAATTAATTGAATAGAAGGTATAGTTTATAATGTAAAAAAATAAAACATTTTACATAAATATCTAGATTAATTAATTTAAAATAAAGTTAATCAACTAACATGTTATTTTTGAAGTTAAATGGAATAGATGTGAGTACTTAGCTTTGCTAACAATGAAGAATTAATGTTGATGTCTTTAGCTCTATGCAATCCCAAAAATATTGGGTCAAATTGTCGTAGATATCTCTTCACCTTTCGCCTTTCTATATCTAAATATGATGAATCATGTCTACAAAAACTTTAGAATAATTTGTTGGTTCACTAGAATCAAATTCTCTCCCATCAACTCCCTATTCATAATATTAAAATGACATACACAAATATTCAAATGACCTAAAAAAGATGATAACAAATTATTCCTATGATTGAATTTAAGGCCGCCCACATAGCTAAACCATCTCTTCAATATGTGAAAATTTTGGAGGACCCACACTCCTAATTACGCCGAAGGCGTCCCATGCTTAGTATTTGGGAGGGCTTTTTGCGTCCGACAGTTTAGAATCGTGCACAGGCAATCGCCTGCGACCAAATGCATTTGAGCGGTTGAATGTCTCTCCCTGGATGGCACAGAGGTTATTGCAGAAGACGAAAATATCTATAGAGCAGTTATTGCAGAGTCGGCCTCCTTGACAACACGATAGAATGCCCCTTTCGGCATGTCACTCAGAGCAGTTATTGCAGAGTCTGCCTCCTTGACAGCACGATAGAGCTTTCCTGTGTTCAATGTCGCATTAACTCCTTTCAAAATATCTGCCCTCTTAATATATGTGTTAGTTTGGTTTGCTGAGCTTTTGGGAGCCCTTTTCATGTCACACGGTACAGATTCGTTGAGAGGCACTTGACTACGATGAAATGCATCCCAATGGTTCATCACTTTTCCCGGCTATTTTCTCCGCTCCTCCAAACTCTGACTTGCTGGTATTGACCTTTCACTTCTCCACTTGTGGTGAGATGGTTGAGCATTTAGTTAGGGTTTATTAAATATCTGCCATGACACCATCAAAGCATTTGAATTCTGTGTTTCTAGCACTTGTTGGAAGGGATTTTACTTTGCAAGTTTCTAGCGCTTGTTGAAAGGGAAGTCGACATGAGGGAAGCCCCCTCGCAAGTAGCTAGCAACCAAGGTAGCAAGAAAGAGTGCCCTTGATCTGTAAATACCAGAGCTCAATCGTGTCGGTGTTGCAAGAGGTAGCAGAGGCGTACCTAGTGGGGCTCTTTGAGGACACAAACTTGTGTGCCATCCACGCCAAGAGAGTTACCATCATGCCTAAGGATATACAGCTCGCTCGCCGTGTTAGGGAACTCTGCCCATTTTTTCTCATTGGCATTGTTGAGAGCACGACACAAGTTGTGCATAATCTTGAGGTAAGTCACTTGCATAATTAGAAAGCATATGTGGAAATAGGGTATGAACATCGTTGAGAGTTTTGGAACAGGGTATGAACATTGATCAAAGCATATTAGAAAGCAAATTTTTGTTAGATGTTGTAGTTGCAAATGCCCTGGTAGAAGCGTATGAAAATCTTAAGGCTCTCAAGGAGCTCAAGTTGTGTAAAATACCGCCACGCCCTTCTGCTTTCTCACTCTCTACGGAGATTTCGTACCTCAGATCGCTCACATGCCTTTCAGTTTGTCACTTCTCCGTCTTGTAAGTGTTATTTATTTACCTTATTTATGCAAACAGACCAGTTTTGGGTTTCTGTTTGAAGTTTCCAAAAGTTTTTCCTCTTGTTTTTAGTAGTTATCAGGAATATTAGTTTATTACATTCCACCTATATTGTAGAAAAATCTACAAAAAGAAATGGATTGATTTTCCAATATTCCAACCATTGAAGTCATGTATGAAACCACTATGTAAGAGAACATGGATCTTGTAATATTTATATAGGTTGAAACCTCCGACTAGTCCCTGTTTTAATACTCCAAATCTTACTTCAGAAGGAAAACACATATTTAGGATGTGTTGGAATAGCTTCCAGGGACTAGTTTTAGTTTTTGTCTAAATCATTTGCGGAAGTTTTTCCTCCTGTTTTTGGTAGTTATCAAAAATATTATTTTCAAAAAATCCACCTATAAAGTTGTAATATTTGAAGATAGAAGCATATTGATTCTCCAATGGTCCAGCCTTTGAAGAAGTCATGTATGAAACCAATGTAAGAAAAAGTGGATATGTAACATTCATGCAGGTACTCCAGACTACCGGATGAAAACATTAATTCATGGTCACAAATACCACAAAGACTCTAATATGTCTCATCTTGTGATATTTTTCTGGGTGTAGATTGACAACTAAATAAATAAAAAAGCCTTGTTGTGCAGTTTAATAGTTTAGAAAGACACTACCAAAGTTTTAACCATATTCAAAGCCCTCTGATATTGTCAAAACGTCTAGGAATACTAAACCAGATACACTTTCTATGCAGCCAGAAAAAAGGCCACTTAAAAACCCACCAAAAGCTTTTTGATGTTACATGTGAAGGCCAGGAATGATGCTGGAAGTTCCCAGATGGAAAGCATGTGTGATGCTGTAAGGACGCATTGCAGGTACTTTTTCTCACCAATTTGCTCATTTTCTAGAAAATTAGATTCTACTGTGTACGATTTGGGTTTTGTAACCTTGTTTATATCTGGTGCAATTTTTCTCTTCTTGACTGGGCTCACTGTGGCAGGAACTGTGGTGGGAATAGTGCTTTTGACACCTCTTTTGATTTTGTTCAATCCCATAAATTGATACATGTGGGAACAGTGCTCTTTGTGGCAGCTGCAGGTCTGTTTTCTGCAGGGAGGTTTGGTCTTGCAGTGTTTTTTGTTCTTTCATGGTTGTATAATTATCTGAAGGGAAGGCACCTCCTGGTTCTGATCAAATAGACTATGCACGAATGAGGATTGTTGATACTGCAAGCCATGTGAAGGACTATGCTAGGGAATATGGTGGGTATTTGCAGGGCAAAGTACAGGATGCTGGACCTGGAGCTTAATAAGTGAGATGTTTGTTGCATTACAAATAGTCCTTGTGACATGGTCTCTAAGGGAGAATTTGAATCTTTATGTGTGTTATGATCCAACTGTTGTATCTGTTAGTGGAGGTGGAAGGGTGTTTTGTTGGTGTTAACTCTGTTTGGAAATATTTATCTTCATTTATGATGTTATGTTAATCTTAGTTATCATTATTGTTATGGTGTCTTAAAAAGTATGGATCATTAAGCTTAGATCAGAGCATTGTTTTGAATTTCTCCACTTCAATGAGATTTCTTGTGAGATGAGTTTATGGTAAGAATTTTTAATGCTATTAATGTAATTTCTGAGTTAAATAGTTTAGCTTTGATTGAGCTTCAAAGTCTCCTTCTGGGATTTCTTTAGTCTCTCTTTCAGTTTTTATTTTCCCTTTTACCTATTAGTGGTAGACAAACTGAAAACAATCACCAGTTATGATTGGAGTATAAACATGAAATCATTCTGGTAGTATCATTAGTCCTTAAAAATGAAATCATTTTGGCAAGGACCTAAAATTATTATTAGCTATTGTGAAAACAATAAAAAAACATTTTGGCAGGGACTTGAAAGAGACTACGGTATTAGCATAAACTGACATTACAACAATCAGTGATGCTAGAAAATGTTTGGGCTCTCATTCTTGTCTAGCAATTACTCAATCTATAATTACAGGCTTCCTTTCCAGTTTTTCATGCTCTATCATTTCATTCTATTGTAGGTATTAATGCCTGATTTATGGCATGCAGTGTAGTGATCAACAACCTTACAGATGAGTATATTTGTTTTCAAAATTGATGGCTTGATAAATTGATATGTAGCTGAAACAGTCTTGAAATAGCATTTTTATGGTGATAGGGAGTTGTTGTGATGGGTTATTCTATTTGATAGCAGTCCCCAAACTATCTATCCCGTCTTTTTTTGGAGGAGGCATGTTTAGAGTTTAGGTAAACAATTTCTTAAGAGGAAAGTTCAAGGAATTTATTGAATTAGTTTTTAATTCTTGGCCTGCTTTGGGTAATATGTTATGTAGATTTGCAAAAGATCTGATTTGTACTTATTGGTGCAGAGAGGACTTGTTTTCTAGGTTCCATGATTGTATTACATTTAATTAGTTTTTCTTATTTGTTCCTATTGAAAATACAATAAAAAAAAGAACACTTCAATTTAAATCTGTCTACAAAAATTGTGGCTTTTCAAGATGGAGGACTGTTGAAAAAGGCTTTTGTAAATTCGGCAAGTTGTTTTGAAATTTGACTTCTAAAGAATATATTTAAGTTGTAAAAATATCAACATATATTGTAAAGGTTGAATGCATATTATTGGATGTTTGATATGCATTGGGGAGCTGCAGTTAGGGGTTTTTGAAGTAAAAATATCATAAGTTCTGAAGACTCTCATAGCAGCAGAGGCAGGGAAAGCAATTTGAGAATATTTGATCGTTGTTATAGAGCTTAGAGGTGTACGAATTTTTTTTTCAAGTCAAAAGGCTGGGATATTTTATAATATTATTTTTTAATATGAGACTGTGTTGACATTTCAACTTGAGTTTTACTTAGACGAAGTTTCTCTTGGGTTAACTTGTCTTCTTTCATGGTGTTTTCTTTCTATCATGTATCATTTTCTTGTTCATTTTGTTTTATTTGAATTTAGTCTTGTTTACTCTCTTAAAATAAAAATTCAATTCGCTGTTGATGACAGATCACAAATGCCCGGAATGGCACTCCACTAGTTCTACAGCGAAAATAATTAACACGAAGGAACTTGTTAAGTTTCGTGTCTTGAACAAGTAATGCCAGGTGAAGATAGAGATGAAACAATGGTATTTTACCTTGGTTTAGTAATGGCCTAAATTTATTAACTACGCTGCTCCTACGGTTGCTTTTGTGCACTCCAACTTTTCTGGGGACAATCTTCAAGACAAACAGTTGCTATTTTGTCAGTTGAAGTTTGATTTATGTAATATATTTTACCTCATCTGCAAATTGTCATCAAAACACCTGAAATTACAAGCATTATTATTTCAAACTTTAAATTTAAATCTTTGGTGCATATTTATAATTGAATGCACAAACTTTTCCCCAACCACAGTTATGTTCTTTCTGTTATTTAATATTTGTCTTCTTGCATTTCTAAACCATAACATACATTCTTAATTTCCCTCATAACTCTATGAACCATTTCCTTCATAACTCTATAAGGTTCATAGTCATTTGAATTGATTGGTCAGTATCGATTGACCTTCCAAAAAATTATGCAAAAAATACTAGAATAGATTTTTTTGTGTCTGACCATTACCACCTCTTTGGCATATCCATTACAAACTGAGCTATTTTTATTTATATCTTCCTCTCCTCTCCATCTCCTTGTAAATAGATGCATAGTAGATTTGAAGCAACCACTTCTCCTTTCAAACCTATGTTGCACAAACATCATCATTTGATGAATGACCTACCAACTTAACTCATATATTACATAAATTTATAAAAAAAATGGACCAACTTATGAGCTACTCATGTAAGATTCTTTATTATTCTGAACATTTTGAACATTCCCTTTTTCAGTCCTGGTTAAAATGGTTTCTCAAATTGTGATAATTTTGTTGAACTACTGCAACCATGGGATTAAGCCATGTTGAGTGCAAGATAACTTGTTTTATTTGAGATAATTTTAGGTTTGTTCAGCATCCCAAGAAATTACAATCTGGCCTTTTGCTCATTCGAAGTAATATTTTGACAAGGGCTCAATGGGTATTTAGTCTGTAAAATGTCTTATACTGCATCCTGATTTAGTTGTTGTATTATAGCAGACATAACATTGGCTTACTACGGTCCTGAAAAGACATGAAAATATTTGGGTTTTAAAATTAAATTGGATTTCTATGCTTCAAAATACTCTTCACATCCTGGTGAAATAATATCCCTGCTGCTGGGCATTTAACAGTTAATTACTGCTTAAGTGGCCAATATGATTAGACAAGATTGCACCATCACTATGAGAAAAACCAAAACCTTAAAAAATGAAAGAACTCCAAGCTTCTATGTAAAAAGAAATGCTAAATTTTGTGATTGCAAGGGAGACATAGGTTACACAAAGCTGATTATATGGTCAAAATGGAGGATCATGTTATGAACAGTGAAAGCTACAGGTTATTTAGCAAAAAATTAACTGTTGTTTGGTAAATCTTTCTTCTACACTAAAACTAGAAATTTTACCAGGGTGTGATGAAGTTAGTGAGTTTGATGAACAAGCTATTGTAGTGAGTTTTATGGATTCCATCATGCCCATTAATAATTTGACAGATGAGATTGCAAGGCATCTTGAAATTTGTCTGAGTCACTCTCATCTTGTTTGAATCACTCAAAAGACAGGGTTGTTTTGTACCATTCTAAATGTTTTTATTTTATTTAAAGTTTCATTGGACTCTTGCTTTTTCTTGATGGTCTTTTTGTTACTTACTTTGGTGCAATAGGTCTCATATTTTATTTTTTGGTTTATTTTCATTTCATGATTATATGAATGTCTATGATCAACAAAAACATTATTTATTAGTTGCAAACTATTCATTTTTGAGCCAACAAGCATGATAACCATCACTCTTTTAATATTCTAAAATACTAAATAATGAATTATCTTTGTAGGTCAAGTGTTTATTCTTAGTTAGTGAATAGAAAGATTGTGCAAGCGCACTGCATTGATGCCTGGCGTTATTTAATGTGATGGCAATCTTATATTTGACTGAAGTTGATTACTCCTCTAAGTACATGATAATTTTATGATTTATTTCCCTACTTCTAAATATTCTTTGGGTACTGAACAAAAGAGAATTTTCTTGGTTTTGTTTGATGTCTTTTTTGTTTTGAAAACCTACTTAAGCGAAGGCATTTTTGTAATTTTGGCTTAAAAAGTCCAATTAAGCAGAAATGGAGACGTGTATATTACTTGAGATCTACCCTTCTATAAACAAAGCAATTTGGCAAGGCAAGTGAGCTATTTGAAAAGATTCCTCAAAGAAATGCTCGCAGGATCTGCACAAAATGACTTCTCAGAAGGTAAAACACAATGTAATTTGCAAGTGTTGAATTTGTTTTAACAATCTTTACCAGGATCCTCTCTGTTGTATGCAATGGGAATTCAAATAGGATATGGATGTCCGTCAAAAACATAATGAACAAGAAATTTTTGTCAGATAATATATTTTGAAATGCCCTGGCCAAAATGGAAGCATTGAGAAGAGTGTGTGGATTGAATGCCTCAGAAAGGTTGTATCTCAGGCAATGGAAATGAGATGATTACAGAGATATGAATAAATTGATTTTGCAAGGAAGCCCTCAAAACTTTAAAATTAATGAATTCCTAACATTTGAGCAAGTATGTGAAGTTCAAATAATGAAAAAATTGAGGAGAAAGCAGAACTAAAAGGGGGCCTGGATAGAATTAAGTTGACAGCCATAAAATTGCATTACCATAATGTGGTAATATTTTGTCAGATGATAATGGAGGGGTGTCCATCAAAATATATGGAAATTTTTGTCAGATGTTGCGGTTAACAAGTGCTCTGTTAGACATGTATACAGGCCAGTGATGGCATTTATTTAAACTGGAAATGTGCAGTGAACTTGCAAAGGATAATGGTGAAAGTGTTTTATAAAATGACAAAATTGCATTTTACCGCACATGTGAAATGTTTTATCTCCAGGGAAATATTTCACCATGGATAAAGTGTTTTTATAGAGAATGTGAGATAAGGTAAAATTACAAATAAAATACAGGGGTGAATTTCTTTTTACCAAAATTAAATATTTTCATCCAATTACAAAAGGGGGTGAAATGCTTTTGCTTGTAGGTAAAACATAAAGCATCAAATAAGTGAATGTGAACAACTTGGCAAATACACGTATATGAACATGAAATGACTGCTTGTAAATGGTGTGGGAATTATTTATTTGCCACATGTTTATATTCCCATATGAAATGTTTATTCACGGGAGTGCAAGAGGGGTGAAATAAAGCAGGAAAAAGATATTTCAATTACATGACAAAGGTGCAGATCTGATATTTTGAAAATAAGAGGGAAGAATATTCTATTTGTTGCAAATCGGATATTTGGAGAGGACACATGTCACCAATAGATAAAATCTGGAGCTGGTCTATATCTTTATATTCTTTTTCCTCTTATTTTGTAAGAGGGTTTTGAAAATGGGTTTTCTGAAACCATGTAGATAGATAGTGTTTAGTTTTGATTTGTAGAGAGGATGTGTAAGTCTGTAATAGTATGATTGTATTAGCAATGTTAATCAATTATACAATTGTAATGATATTGTCATGAAGTTGTCTCCATTTTGTATGCATTTGATCATTTGAATTAAATACATCAAAGATGCTTCAATTCATCTCTGCAAATTCCTTGTCGATGTGTTATTTGTTCACTGATCTCTTTCAAGGAAAGAGTTAAATCTCTTTGTTCAAGTAGCTGTGATCTTCTGAGAGTGAAGTAGTGACTCTGTATTACATATTTTTCTTAATGCAAAAGAGTATTGCAGTAGAACAATGGGGATATGTTTAAATTTTTTTAAACCAAACCTGCAAATTGGGGATATTCTGCAAGTTGGGATATCCCCATATCCCTGTGTTATTTTTATTCTGGATATGTGCTTCTTTATCTTGGTAGGTTTGGTTGAAAAATCATTCAGCAACAAGCTGAAATTTGGGATGCACATTGGACATTGCATCCATGGTATTGCTATGGGAAATATGCTGAAAATTAAAACGCAAGTGAATCAACACTCAATGCATTTTTTTCATTGTATGTGCACTGTTCTCTAGCTGAGGTGAGACTTTGTTTTCAATACTACACTTCTAAACCGTTTCCACAATTGAAAGGAGAATCAACATGTGGGCATATTAACTTTCTTCTTTTTGGCTTACAAGAATTAAGTTCTCCACAACTATGTTTTGTTTGACCCTCAACTTGTTTTCAATCCTTGCAAATTTGACTCCCCCGCTTGAAATTTATAAGTCTATCTTCAAGTTCATACTAGATTGGTTGATACTTCAAGTTCATTGCTTGCAATTGCTAAAAAATTGCTCTGGTTATTGTGGAAAGACAATTTCGCATGACTTATTTCTCTTAAAAGATCTTCATGCTTTGTATCATGTCCAAGACCAATTTCTTGGACTCTCTTTAAACGAGCAAAAACACTTGGTTTTGGAGAAATATTATTAGACCTTGGAGTACGCATGCCACTAGAAAAATACCTAGGCTGCAGAAAAGGAAACTTAGGTAGTCCTATAATATCTGGTGCCAAACCATCTTGAAACTCATCTACACTCAGTGACGAGCTGTCACTAATGTTATTTGCATGTGAAATACTTATAGGAACTTGCCTCAATTATTACAGGGCATTTCTATCTCACTGTAATAGAGTGTACCATGGTTTAGGGGATTTGGAGCTAATATAAATTCCCTACTATTATTGTCAAAAATTTCACCACTTCCATTTTGATTTGTTGCATTACTAAGAATTTTTCTTAGAATAAATGCATTCTTTACATTCTCTGTAATATTTGGATCCCTTACATAAAATGGCTGGAAGTCAGAATTTACGTCTCTAAATTGATTTTTCCATTTATTAATAAACAAATTTAACAGAAAGTTCACTATATTATCTTCGGCGTACCCATTGCACCCCAAGGTGCGATTGCTAATTGTTATGCCAAGATCTATGCGGGGAACCGCCACCGACCACGACGAACATTTTCCCGCGCATTATGAAGTTCCCTCGCTTATGACTTTTTCTTTTAAATCAGGTCCTATGGCGCGATGCTGTACCATTGAAACGTTAAGAAAAGCTTTTAAAGATTCTACCTGCAGTGTAGACAATGGTGAAGCTGCTTTGAAAATGCAAACTGAACACAAATTGGAAAGTTGGATTAAACTTCTTTTTAATCCTTTAGCCATGTTAGAAACCTGCATTTCCTTTTTCAGTCTCGCTCAGAAAAATATACGGCAAGACTGGACTCTCGCAGCATTTGAAGCAAATAAAACCAGGAGTACCGTACGAAACCCTAGGCTTAGATTAAATGGATGATTTCAAACCCTATGTGCCTCCAACAGAGAAAATTTCATTGGAGAATAAGAAATATCACGTATTTCTCAGTTTCCGCGGCAAAGACACGAGGGAAAATCTGGTAGCTTACATGTTCCAATCGCTCAGTGCTGCAGGCGTTCATGTTTTTATGGACAGTAAGCGGATACCTAAGGGAGACGACATTTGTTTGCAATTGCAGCAGGCTATTAAGGATTCGCGTATTCGCATTCCTATATTTTCCCAAAACTACGCCAAATCGCGGTGGTGCCTGTGGGAAGTTACACAGATGTTAAAATCAGAAGGGCGGGTCATTCCTTTGTTTTACGGCGTGGAGCCCGCAGATGTCAAATATGCCGAAAAACGTCCCATGTATAGCCAGGCATTTGTGACTCACAGAAGCAAGGGCAGAGTGGAAGAGAAAACTATCAATGAGTGGAGCGATACTCTGTCCGAGGTCGCATCTCGTTCGGGATGGACTACGCAGGCATCAGACCGGTGAGATTTTTTCTCTCTTCTTTTCTATTATATTTATTAGGCTTTGCTAAAGTTTTGATTTTCAAGGACTTGGAGGCAGGAATGAAATCAAATTCATTCGGGGTGTGGTGTCGGATGTTCTAAAAACGTTGAAAATTGTTCAACTGGGCGTGCCAAGATTTGCCGTCGGACTAAAAGAGCCTATGGACGCCGTTATTAAGTTGTTGAAGATGGATGACAATCACAAAGTAATTACAGTTGGGATATGGGGTGCGCATGGCGCCGGAAAATCCACCCTAGCCAGGGCAGTTTACAACTGTATTTGCGGGAATTTCGACGTTTTTACCTTTGTGTCTGATATCGCGGGTAACCGGCTGCGAAAATTGCAGAAACAATTGCTGAGAGATCTGTTGAAAATGAATCCCGAGGAATGTAAGATTAACGATGAGCATCATGGTAAAGCTAGACTGGAAGAGCATTTGCAGAGTATCCGTGCCCTTGTAATTTTAGATAATGTTGATAATAAGAAGCAGATTGAAATGTTGGGTGTAGAGTGGCTTGGTAACGGCAGCAGAGTCATTGTTACTACCCGCGACAAGAGTATCTTAAATTTTGGGGAAGATGAAGGAGGCGAAGCTGATGATCAAATTTATGCTCTCCCGGAACTCAGTAAAGAAGAATCCCTCCTATTGTTCAGCTGGCACGCCTTTCTCAAACCATATCCAGATAAAAAATACAAGTTTTTAGCCCAAAGAATCGTGGATGCTTGTGGCGGCCTCCCGTCTTCTTTGGAAGTTCTTGGGCGGTTTTTGTGTGGGAGAAAAGATTTCAGGTGTTGGAATGAAATTCTGGACCAGCTTCAGAGTGCCACTTTTGATGAAATATACAGGCCACTCAAAGTCATCTACCAAGATCTTAATGCAGAGGAAAAGGAAATATTACTGGACATTGCCTGTTTTTTCATGGGGCAAGACCAGGAATCTGCTATTAGTTTTTGGGAAGACTTAAAGCTGAATCCTCATATAAACCTGAACAATCTAGTTCTGAAATCACTCGTTAAAATAGATTATAAGCAGGAGGCAGTAATTTCAATGCATAATCATCTGAGGGATTTGGGTCAAGGGATTTGGGCAGCAAAGAAAGATATAAAACTTTAATTGCATTGCCTGTCAAAAACGTTTACATCTTCCTCCTTTTATAGAGGTCTCAGGAGTATCCAGCAATCTCTAGAATTTTCCTCACGTTTCTTTCTAGTCTCTTATCACCGACATTCTAGATGGAGTCTTTAATGAGGACGGTGGAGAAGTGGAAGCTGGTAGAAATTACCAGAACATCTAGAACATTCTAACACTCCCCTAATTTCTACCACTAATTACATCAAAATTTACAATGCCCAAAATAAATATTACATTGTCTTTCATCTTCTGAGCTTTAGCTCATTCAAACACAAACACTATTTCATTTTATCTGTTGCTTTTCACTACTTTCTTCAGCTCTGCGGAGCTGGGCTAGACTCACAGACTGACCTCTGATCCGTACAAATTCCTTGATGCCAATTCGATGATGTTTCAAACTGCCAATTCCTTACGCGATGCCCACATTTTTCAAAACCTCTTAAAAGCTTTCATCTGTCACAAATGGTGACAGGATCTCCTCTTAACATAGCTCTTGACATCTATCAAGATCGTCTGCCATAAGCTCTGAATACCACTGTTGGAAACAGGGGAAGCAACAAAACAGAGACAAATTTATATTAAATAAAACAAAACATTACACAAATTTACTGAACTGCAGCTCATACATTAAACACCAGACTAATATCATCTAGCAGCTCTGAGGAGCTCGACTCTGCTAGAGAGAGTGAATAGCCCATTACATCTGCCTCTATTTATGCAGGCTGTACGTAGCTGCAGGCTATAAAATCAATTGATTTTAAGATGAATTTTTGTAAGGTAAACTTCTTATGTGTGGCGTATTATTCAATACCAAAACCAATAAATTTTTTAATAAAGAAAACAAAATTTATATTTTAGGTGAACATGAAAATATTTTCAATTAAAATTTAATATCAAACAATTTTCTAAAGTGTGTTTGTGAAGTAGATTCTTAATTAATTTTTCTTTTCAAGAACTATTTCAAAAAATTGAACTCTTAAAAGATTATATGTCCATTTGTATAGCTACATAAAACATAGAATGGAAACCAAAACTTGATAATACACTTTTATTTCATTCAGAAATGGATATGTAAGTAGTTTGGTGAACAAGGGGGTTCTCAGTATGTAGATTTTTAGATAGGAGATTAGGGATTTTCTAAGGAATAAATTTCTAACTAATGCAAAAAAAATTGAATAGACTATTTTCTCCACTTAATACATAATTGAACCACTCAAGTAAACTTAGAAGTAAACTTTTAAAATAAAATTAAAACAAAATAAAACTCATTATGTACTTAGAAGAAATCCCAAATAGATTGATTCTTTTAAGGGTTTAGGCTGAATTTCAAAGAAAAACAAGCCATTTATTTTTACATTTGTATAATCTTGAAAAATAATAACTTTAGTGTATTTTCAATAGGAAAGTGTAATTTTTAATGAGTGATCTGCAATCTGAATGGTCTCAATAAGTCTAAGTGTCTGCCCGAAGTATGTATCTATCTTATATAGATAGATGTCTATTCTAGATAGATAGAGCAATTCTACCTATCTCATTTGAATAGATGCATGAATATGAAAAAATGAATGAATACTAAATAACTTTGGTTAAAACTAAAAAAATGATAATATTTGAGATACATGAATTGGATAGTTACATCTAATAAGAAACATATTCAATTAAAGAAACTTTTTTTTAAAGATTAAATATTCCACCACAAATATTGGCCATGATTATTTATGAATAGTATAAAAGAATATACATAAGAACCCACAATATCAATATAAACATTTTAGAAGAAGAATTGTATGTATCAAGATAAAAAAGTCGAAACATAAAAAAATTACTATGAATTGAATCATAACATCCAACAACAAATATATTCAACTATAGATTTGTTTTAAAAAATTCCTCCTCCACCACAAAGATTATTTATGAACAATATAAAAGAATTCACATAAAAACCCACAATATTAGTATAAACACTTTGAAAAAATACTTGCATCTATCAAGATAGAAAAAGCTGAAAACTAAAAAGATTTGCTATGAAGTAAAAGACATTCTCTAAACTTGTTAAAGAAGAGTCGAAAACAAGCAACTGTCCCCAATCGAAAACTAGTAAAATAAGGGAACACATTTTTTCATTTCTGAGCAGAAAGAGTATACTGTAAGAAAACTTAAAAGTGTGAATTAGCGATAGTCTAATGGCAGACAATTAACATCCGTGGAGCATCAAGTTGACAAAAAGCTTATGAAAATAACATTGGTGGCCCCAAGAGACGAAGAAATAAAGTACTTTCCACTTTACAATATGCTCTAAAGATTTTTAAAGCAAAAAGAGACTGTGCTGTCAAAAAATTATAACTTATATTCTTAAAAATTTACTCAAACAAAAAAGATTCAACAGAATATTTTAACCATAGTTATACGTAGCTTTTACTCTGATCCGGGGAGTTGAGGACAAAGGGGCTTAAATAACCGGACAATGTAAGGTCTCAGGGAAATTGGAATCCGCATATATTGTTCTGTAAAATAACTGATTTTATAGTTGAAATGAGTTTTCCACAGTTTATGAAATTAATTGGTATGTTTTTGGATTCAACTGTATATGTTTTTGTGTCAATGTTTCGGTTCCTCTTCCTGATGATGGATCACTGAGTGTGATCCGAAACGTCGACACAAAAAACATACACAGTTGAATCCAAAAGCATACCAATTGATTTTATAGTTTCAACCGTTCCATGAAATTTTAATCAGTTAGCTATGGAGGGGGGCTATCTTACAGAAATTTTTTAAGAATATTTTACAAGTAGGGGTCTAATAGATTTATAGTAATGAGTAAGTTTAACATTTTAAAATTGATAATCTTATGATTTTTGCTTTATTAAGTTAAAAATCTGGTTGAATTGTTTTTTAAGCAATAGTTAACGTACAAAATTGTAGCTGGATAACATGTGATTAAGAACTCTCCTAAACTAGTGGAAAAAAATTTCAATTGCATAGCCTAAAAATTAGAATTAGGGACTCCTATTTTCAAGGACAAGATTCCAATTTATTCTATAACACATAGTTTTTCATCTAATGAGATCTCCTGTTACATAAAAGTAGATCCTAAAACCCTCTCCATAGAACCACAACCATATTTCTTTGTTTTAAAACAGTTTATTAACTTTTTTTTTTTTAAATTGTCTGTTAACATGATACTTCTAAAAGAGGCCATTTGAACTCTTGATTAAATAGTGATGGTACATAAAGAGGTGTAGATTTGACAGTCCACTTCTTGCAAGAATTATTTATTTAAAATTTATTTTAAAATATTTAAATATAGTTTATTTTTTATTATGATAAAAAGTATTTTACAATGATAACAAAACATATAACTGTATATTAAAAACCTAAACCCAATCATTACATCAAAACTTGCAAGTGTTAGTGAACTTCCAAACCAACACTTTCACCTAGACTCAGAGTGGCGGTTAGTCCACGAGATCATATACCGAGAGGTGTGTTAATCCAACAATATTTACTACACAAAATAGTTTTGATCACTGATAGTAACATTGTGCCAATTTGCAAGAGGCCCAGGGAAAACACATTAATGTAAGTATAGATATGGATCTTTAAAAAAGATGTAAGCTGATTTCTGGTAGTTATTAGTTTGTTGATCACTGTTTTCTTTTTTGTGGTGTGCTGTATTATTTATTTATCAATAAATATTTTATTCGATTCAAGATAAAACTGGACGTACTGAAGACGTACGGATGAACTCTCTGAATGTGTTATGATCACTCACTCTCCTTTTATTAAGACTTTTTAGTAAGTTGTTTGTGCAATACTTAAAATATATGGGAGAGGACCGGTAGTCGTGCACCTAACCAGCTTCTAATTAACCTACATTCGAAATTCAAATCACTCCCAATTTTTACGGTAGCTTACTTGGCAAGTTCTCTGCTTATAACTAAGGTTTCAGGGCCACATCATCAAATATGATGCCACATCAACATGCGTTTTTGTCAAGGTGTCCAAAAAGGCCCCAAAAATAGTGAGACCAATTCTCGTGCATTACATCATGAGTAGTTGAGCGCTGATGTGGTGTCACATGATTGGTTGCTTTTTAGATCAAAAGCATACATTTTGCTTAATTATGGATAGTCAAATCACAACTATTGGACATTATATAAACGAGTATTGGGTATTATATTTACGATTGGGTGCACGACTATTGGACCCCGCTGACTCTTGGGCCTCTCCCTATTTTAAAGGGCTTATTTTCAGTTATTCAGTCTTTCTCGATTGATTTTGACCAATGCACTTGTACACTGCAAAAATTGCCCTGCTCTGATTTCCTACATACACGTGAAAATTATATGGAATACTCAAAATTATATGGAATACTCAAATGAACTGAGTTAAATTATTAAGATTGTCAAATAACAACAATATAATTAATTCTAAACCATTAACAACACATAAGTCACAAAATTGTTGAACTAATCTTAAAAGGATTAAATACATTCCACGTACACAATAGGAAATATCTCTTTGATAGATACCTAATTTCCACAAAAATATGGAACATCGTCGAAGTTTGCACATAAAATAAATTTATATAAATTGAAATAAATAAAATATTTTACTCAAAAAAAATTTTATTTTCTTTTTTATAAATATATAATACATTTATATATAAATTAAATGCTTTATGATTTTATTCAATAAATTAATTTTTATTCAAATGAATTTTAATTTATTATGTATGTTTTCTTCATCTTTCTCTTTTATTGTATATTTTATTAGTAAGATATTATTAGTTACTACTTATTTATAATACTTTCCCCAAAGCAAATATTTTAAATTAATTTGTTGAAGATTGGAAGTTTTTTTTGTAAAATTTGAATTTGTTTTTTTGCAATATTTTTGTCATTACATAAGTTACCATTATTTTTGTTGTACAATATTCTATTTTTATTATGTTCTTCTTAACTTGATCATGAATAAAATAACACTTCACTTTAATGTGTTTCATTCTTCTATACTTTAATGTGCTTTATTCTTCTATAGAACTTTGAGTTCATTGACATTGCAACATAAATATGACTATTACATTTCAAAAATATGACTTGGTACATGTTTGTGTGACTATTCATTATGTCTTGGTATTTTAAGACATTCAAATGAATTTTAATCCACATTCTTCATCATTTGAACATTTAACATTCTAAACCATTACAAGGTTCATTCCTAGGAACAATCTAACCTTAAAAAATTAAAAATATTAATATTTACATCAAATTTTGCATTTGAATCACTAGTCATACCCTAGATGTCATATCCATGAAACATAGCATTTATCTCAAACTACACAATTGACCCATCCAATCTATACAAATTTAAATGACAATCAACACATCAAAGTCTTTTATTTTATGTACTACAATGACTTAGATTATAAAATTTATCAACATTTATAATTCATCTTTATTTGAAAAGTTAAGTACACCTTTTATTCACAATTAATTTTCTAAAATGATATTCATTATTTGGATGTTACCCAAACTCTAATTTACTATAATATTTTTTATTATTTTGATATTTATCCAAATTCTAATTTACATAAATGTATTTTATTAAATATTACATATATTTAATTAACCGAAATTAATCTTAAAATATTACTTTTACCTTTTACAATAAATAAATATAAGTAATATATTATTTTGTGGAAACATTACTTTATAAAAAATTAACTTAAAAATTATCTTTTAACAAACTTTAGAAATTAAAAAAAGGTTTTTATATTTATAAATTAATAATAAATAAAAATGATATCACATAATTAATTAATTAATTATTGAACATTTAAACTCAACCATTCATATTACTTAGATTATATTTTTATAGTATGTCTAAATGTCAAACTTTTACTTTTTTTTTTAATTTTTAGATAAACATTAGAATTTAGTGAATTTTTCATTTTTAATTATAATTAATGTCTTGCAATTCTCTATACATCGTATTATTTTTTAATTTGTTTATATATTTAATATTTTTCATCTTAAAAGTTTAGTAGTTAATATATAAACTATTACTAAATATAATATTTAAAAACTTTGAAATGATTATATTTTAATTCAACAATGTCAAATTTAAGTATTTTACACTATTTTTATTTTTGAAAGTTTATTCTTGGAGATATTTTGGTTGATCATTAAAGGAAAATATAAATGGTCAATGGATTAGATAACATGATATGATAGTCACATGTTAATTTTTTATATTATTCTAGTGAAAATGACTTGATTTTTTTAATTGATTTTGTTTGTAGGGATATGAATCAAGATATGCACTCCTATTCAGATGATATAAAGCAATATGTTATGGTGGATAGGCTCCTTATCTAAGAGTGGTTAGCATTATCAAATATATTGATTTAGATGTTACTACAAATTCTTATGAGGTGATACAACAATGATGCATCATGTAGAGAGAATGACCCAATTTAATTTAAGAGATATCAATAAACAAGGTCCACCTTTATTATTTCTCTAGTTATAAGGGCAATAAAGATACTACTAACATGAACCTCCCACATTACCTCATATGAGATAAGAAAGAACATTAGGAGATGTGTACAAGAGAAGTTAAAGCAATTGATAGAGACTAGAAGTACTAGATTTAGTAGTGGGTATATGAACATACATTAAAGGAGGGATATTACTCATGGGAAGCTAATCATAGCAACCAAGGCCACTAATAGAGTAGTAAGAAAGTTTTTATTTTGAAGAAATCCTCTTATTTGGAGAGACACAAGATGCATGAGGACCTAACCAGATGTGTTTCAGAAGATTTTGGCAGAAGATAAGAGAAAGGATAGGATCAAATGTCTTAAGGATGAGGGAATGAGATTATAATTACTTTTGAAGAAATTTTTTATTAGAGTATACTTTAAGAGATCATCCCTTGAAAATTCTATAAAAATCTTGACAAATCTACTATTAAAATTATAATATCTTAGGTGATTTTTTCATATTAGAAATCTAATTTAGAGTGGAGGGTGATTTTTTTAGATTATCTTTTTAATTTATAAACTATTTTTTAATCAATTATAACTTGTATGGTGATTCAACATCTATTTTTCCTATCAATATATAACTTTTGAATGTAAAGATATTGAAATGATTTATTATAGAACACATAAAGTAGCCCCCACTAAACTTGAGTGATTAGGGATGATCTATGTAAAGACTCAAGCATATAGCATGATGAAAAATAATCATGAAAAAGGATCTAGGATTTATAGATTATATAGAAGGAAAACAAAAGCAGAGTAAATAAATGACATAATTAAAAGTGAAATAAATTAGCAAATATCTACAACTTCTATTCACAAATAGAAATACCTATAAACCAAGAAATGGAAGTTGTAATGGTCCATTTTGAATCATTTTCCTCATCTATTATATTGGTTTTGATTATAGGTAAAACAAGTTTTGATGGGGCCTGAAAACCCATTACAAGCGATTTTGAAGGGCTCTGTAACCCTTGTCCAAGTTAAGCATGCTTGCAAATAAGATAATTCACATACAATCAGTAGCCAAACAACAACAACAGTTAACAAGAAGACATGACTACACAAGCTACATTAGATAAGAAAGAGAGGGACAAGATCCCTTAACAACCAGATTTTAACTAGGACCTGGAACCCTTAGGTAAACATTGAAATCGCCTGCATTAGCCAGGCATCAGCAAACCAGCTGCTCAAGAAAGACATCACTGAGCTGAGAAAAAAAGGCAACTTAATGGTGAAGAACACCATCAAACCCATACCCATAATCAAAAGCACTGACAACTCCAAGGTCCCCACCTCAATAGGGGAGTTAGAGAGCACACCAAAACACTGAAGCACATCAACCTTCTTGCAACAACACCCCACTAGAGCCATTCCCACCTCCACCTTAATAGGAGAGGCTCCCCTCTATTGGAGAAGAGGAGATGATATCCCAACCCCAAAACCTTCACTCTTCTACCGTAAGTTCGTTGTCCATGATGGTTAGCAATTTGTTACATGACGGAAAATCTAAATGTAGCACTACTAAAGTCTTTAAGTGTCTTACATAGGAAAATGTTTAGCCATATATAGGAACATGTGATGAATGAGACACATAATTTTTCAAGAAGGGCACAAACGATGGTGAATGCATGTAATGGTTTATGTCATTACATAGTTGTTCTCTGATAATTTTCCCTTTTTTTTGAAAGTGATGGGCCCAACACATATTTGGTGAGTCATGCAAATTGAACTTAGAGCTATTGAATATTATGCCATTTGAATTATTTATTTCCTTAGCTACTTTGAATAAATAATGCAAACTTTGGTGTATGCATATTGTGGTAGTTTGAATGATCTCATATTTCTCTATAATGTAAAATTATTTAGGATGCAATTTTCAAGGATGTAGTTGATGCTTTCTTAAGAAGAGGGAAAATATGGCTTGGGGAGTTCCACATTGAGCATTGGATGCTAATCCAAATACTACAAGAGATCAAGAAAAACATTATTCTCACTAGTTACAAATAAGATGGTTTTGGAACATAGTACAAAGGCTCCATCTTTAGTGTGGACCCTTGAAGTGTTCCCTCTGAAGATGAAACTAGATCTTGTCACCAACCTTGAAGGAATGAAATGTGTGATGAGAATTGTAGTCAAAGAATCTACTAAGCCTTTTAGTGAACACTCTTAAGATTTATATTATTCCATTTCTATACGCACAAGTCTAAGTTTGGTGGTGCATAGAAGGATATATTGATGGGTGCTAGACTAGAATCTAGGACATTTTTGGGAAAGAATTCCTTGTATAACCATGGAAAGCTATATTGTAGGTATGTTGGATGTAAAGTAGGTTATCATCCCAACTACATAGGTGCATGTGGTAGTACATACACAATAGGTGCAAAAGTGTGCAATTCACTACCTCTATTTGACCATTACTCTACAAATTAAAGGTTGTGTATTGAAGAAACTATGTATCTAATATTTCTCACACTTGAAACACCAAAATACACTAACAAATTTTGGGTCACAATCGGACATAATGGATGAAGGTAATTTGAAATGTAACCAAATGGGATTGAAGAAGAGGTGTGTTTCCTCCTACATTATGGTTCTTTTCTTGCAAGAAATCATGGTGGTAATCTTTAAAAATTCTCTACAATAACAAATAGAAAATCATGATGGTGCTTCACCATAGGGATTCTACTAATGAATTGATTCTCCTAGATTCCAAGGGCCTTTGCACAACTTCAAGAGGTGTGTAAAGCTTGAGCTTCGTGTTCCTAGGCTAGGTGATTTAACATGGAATTTAAGAATTGATATGGTGCTCAACATCTACATGTATACAATCTCAATAGAAGTGTTTTTATAGAACTAATAAAGTAATTTTGTAGTGTCTAGTTATCTTGGCATAGTGTTCCCCTAGATGAGTCATTAGAAACATGTGTTTCTTTTGGAACACAAATGTTTGAGCTTAAGAGAAGCCTATCACTCAAATGAATTTCACCAACTTGTTTACCTTCTATGAGATCAACATAGATCTACATGAAATTAAATATATTGAATAGATGTTCTCCCAATCAATGAAATTATAGGTATGTAAATCTAGCCCTATGATTAGTGTATGAACTAGTGGTCTATTGAGGCAATTTACTCCCTTATTATCTTTGCCCTTCTTTTTATTGATCACCAAATAAAACTACAATAGGTATGTGATCCATTTCATGTGGCACACATTCTCTAGATTTTCTATTTATGTAATTTAACTAAAGTGGCTTATGATTGGAATGAATTTAAATCTTTCCTTACCCAAAATGTAGTATTTCCACTTCTTGATAGCTTATAAAATGACATAAAAAAGTCGTAGAGCACATTTTAACCTCATAGTTGCTAGTTACTACAATTGGTTTATATTTGGAGTGCAAAGTTTTCCTCTTGAAAGGGATTTCTCTATGTAATTCAACTTGTTATGGTTTAATATTTGTATATTATTTTAAATGTAACTATAATATTATTATTGGTGTACATACCTACCTTCAAAGTTAAGTGTAGGAAGAATTTTATGCACAATCACTTCCTTTCATTTGGTATTAGAGTTTAATCACCTTATATTCTAGGTGTTATGGGCAAAGTCTTCTTTACTAATCTTGGATAGAGTAGGAATGTATGTAGAAATAAGGAAAAATGGAAAGAGAATCAAGGACATTCTTGTACAGATAGAGATATATGGGTTGTTTGATCTAGTTGTAAACTAGTTGAAATAAAACATGAAAATTGGAACATATTGGACAAAAAAATGAAGGGTCTCATTAGACTTTGTTTGGAAGATCAGTGTCAAATGTGTACACAAAGAAGCCATTGCACAAGCCATTTGAAATAAGTTGAGGTAAATTTATAATGCTAAATACTCAGTAAAAGTTTCTTGATAAAGATGTTATATTCCCTTAGGATGGAGGATGGTGATTTTGTACCCAAGTACATGAACATGTTCAATATGACTATGACCCAGTTACACTCTATTGGAGTGCAAAATGAAGGAGAAGGATCATTGCATGACATTTTCTTTTGTTCTTTCCCAAACTTGTGGTATCATCTTGTGATGATCATTAGGAGTATTGCCTCTTCTGGTCATTTTTACCAAGAATGAAGGTAAAGCCTTTGTTTGTTCTTTTTCATGTGATTTAAGTTTATTGAAATAGTGTGGAGTTATAAAGACAACCTTGAAAGTTAAAATGATCAATTCTCATTTAGAGATAAATAATTTAAAATCAGTTCCTTCTTGTTACTTATATTCTTTGTTACAATTGATTAGAAAGAAAAGATCAACTAACATTTAGTAATGTCTTATACTAGCATGCCTATCTTAGAAAAATATATGCAAAAGACATTGAGAAATATTATTCTAAAAGTAACTATTTCGCTTATAAGTACCACAAATCCATAAAAAATATCACATTTTTATATTAAAAAATATTGTTTAAAAAAATCTCCCCATTTCCCAAGCAATCTTTTTTATCTTAAAGTATGATGAAGTTGATTTGAAAAATTAGTAATAAAACAGTTTTCCCACTATCCTAGCAAAACCAGTTTGCTTACAATTGATGATACACATTTATACAAGTTATTTGTCATTCGTTAGAAGACCACCGCAAATAAAAACTACTAACACGGGCTTTCGTTGACCTGCTTTCTTCATTTCCGGACATTGATATTATCAGTTGAACAGCTAAGAAAAACAGATGGATAATAAGCAAAGGCCCAATTTATGGAGGATATGTGCTGGTATGAAGCAGGAATATCAGTCCGATTTGAAGGATTTAATGGACAGACAGTTTGCCCTCTAAACAAATGGTTGTATAATGTCAGAGATTTCATATGCTAAAATTTATACAGCACAGCTTCCCATTGAGTTCCCAAGTTCACACGATGTAGATATATATACAGATCTACTCTCTGGTAGATTTCTATAATAACTAGACCTCTAACAGAAGATGTCTTTTGGCTTATCCCTGAGCTAATTATAAAATACGCAAACTAATTACCCGAATTCTGCTTCCATGGTACAACCAGGTAAAGAAGAGATTTGATGAAGAGCATTCTTCTACTCCTCGATAGTATTTTCATCATGCCTGTCTAAATGGCTGTAATGTTTTTGGAATGCTGGGCGAATGGACCTCCCTTGCCTTGAGGGTAGCGAACATCACAGGGCTACGCATCATAAAACAAAGTATTGATGAAGCCATTTGATTACACTTCGGGCCGTCTCCTTCAGACACCAAGTTGATTCCCCATAGCGTTTGGAAAATATGGGAATGCGAATATCTGGCTGTTTGCAAGCTGGAATAGATGTCTTTGCCATATTCCAATTCTTGGTAGTCCAGGTAAATCTTTAAGCTCGGCCAGGTTTAAATAGTATATTATAAGTTTGATTTGTTTAAATGGTTCATCTGAAATTACATTAGTTTTTCAGTAGAAATCATCTAAAAATCATCTGAACTTACATTAGCTTTTCAGTAAGATCTATTTATTAGTGTGATTTTAGATAAATCAACTAAGAAATTCAAAACTTACAGTTTATTGTTTAAATCATTCGTAAATTCTGTTAAAAAAGATTCAACTTAAAAAAAAAATCGCTTCTCAAAAAATTAAGAAACATATTCTAAATAATCTTACTTTTAATCATTCTATCATAACATGGGAGGCTTCTCCCCTGCTGCCACTACAAGTTACGCCTCTCGATCTAATTACTGATTTCATAGAGTCATAGATGTTTGAATCAGTCTTACTTTTTATCACTCTGTCATAACATGAGATGCTTCTCCCCTACTGTCACTGCAGGTTACGCCTCTCGACTTAATTACTGATTCCGTATTCGGGTCATTTTCACCAAAAAATGAAGATGAAGCCGCCTGCAAGTTATTTCTTTCTCATTCCTTGTTCTTCCTTACAATTGATTAAATAAGAGAGGGTCACCATTCAGCAATGCCTTAGAACTGTGTTTTGTTTTCATGAAAGATGTTTATATTAATGATTTTTTATGATCTGGTTAAAAGGAATCAATAACGGATAATTCTGTACGTCACTAAGCAATGAAGGTGACGTGCTCTGTAGATGGGGAAGGGTTTAAAGAGCCAGGATGTTGTTCTTATGTACCGGTCGTTTACAATGATCTCAGGCTCTTTACATTGGGGTGTGGGTAATTAAGTCAACATGTCTTCTCTTGTGTTCTTCCTTAACACTGATTATAAAAGAAGAAAAATCTGTATTCAGCAATGCATTCAAGCTCTGTTTTTGTCTTTGTGAAAGAGATCCTATACCTTTGTAATTTCTTATGATCTGTTCTTGGGTTTTGAGGAATCAGCAAGCGATACATGTTATCTTATTTGTACCAATCAGTGAAGCTTAAAGCGAAAGCTTACGGAGAGGGGAATCATTCAGGTAGTTGCTTAGGCATCTGCTTCTCATTCTTATTTTACTTCGTTAAATTGATTATATACTTAATCAACACTTCTTTGAGCTATGTTTTTTCTTTGAGCAAGCTATTTATAAAATAGCAATTCCCTTTGTAAGCTTGAGTTTGGTTGGTTCCTCTCCATTGCATATCTTCTTATGATAGGTGGAGCATTACTCTTTCTCTTTTTAAGATTTTTTTAGCATCAATTTATTTTCTCTAATAAGTATCTATTGTAAAAGAAATCATTTCTGTCTTGAGAATGCTTATATCTTGAGAAGATTGTTGGATTATTGAAGGTGATTTCAACATGGTGGAACAAGTTAATGATTGTAGTTAGATATGTTCAATCAAATTATCTTAAGAAGAGTTTGATTTTTTTATTTTTTTGGTCACAATTTTTTTAGTGTTTTAAATCGCTTTCATGGTAACTTTCATAGTCACCTCGAACATCTTTGTGACCCATTTTTATTGTTCTTCCTAGAAGTATTTAAGACTATTAGGATCTCTTTTTACTTCAAAATATATTTCCATTAAGGTCTACATTGTTTGACTACATGCAAGATAGCCAACATTTCTTTTTTATAAATTGGGTTCAATAAATTCTTACCTTTGAGTTGGTCTCTCAAATGCCATGGGTTTACCCTCTTCTATTGCTCTTATTCCATCCCTAGAAGCATCATATTCCCTAATGAACATTTTAGACAAAAATGGGATCAATATCTAACTAGACTTGTACACATGGCTTCCTTTCGCTTCACCCTAGTGTTTGCCTCATTCCATTAAAAGGAATCATTTGTTAATAAGTTTATGAGAGTTTCTCCTATGTTGTATAAATTATTTACAAGCCAATTATAGTAACTTGCAAGCCCTAAGAAACCTCATAGATTCTTAGGGTCCTAGACACTTTTTGATCTACTATGAATTTGATCTTATGAGAGTCCACCTTGTGAAACAATATGACCTAGGTACTCCACCTCTTTGACTCCAAAAGTACACTTGGATGGCTTAGTATAGAGTTGATGCTATTCAAGAATGACTAGAAGCTAACTAACATGAATTATATATGTGTTCCTACCAAATGTGAGGAAAATTACTAGGTCGATCAAACCATTTCCTACATAACCCCATGAGAAATAACCATGCATGCAACCTTACACAATAACCATAATGCAAGATCAAAAGACATACCATAATATTATTATGACAAGATATCTTGGGAAAGTCTCATAGTGAAAATCCAACCTTCAAAAGTATCCAAAATTAATGTATTATTCAACAATGAAAACATTTCAATACACCTACAAATCCTCCATGAAACACTTCTAGAACATCAAGTTTTCTAATGCATCCTCCATGTTTCCAAGAATGTAATCACACATCCCATGCCATGCTTCACATATGTACTTAACAAGATAAATCAATACAATGACAATCAAACCAAACAACCAACTAGTCAACCCTAACCACAAAACATGTGCTTTCTTCTGTAGAATCAAGCTCACACAAAATGACCAAGTAATAAGGTAAAACCGTCAATGCACAAAACTATTGACCCCAACATTTACTTATTGGTAATATTAAATAGTGTTTCCATGTGCAATTCATATATAAATTATCTAACCAATATTACATACAAGTTTACAAGTGGACCCAAATAAATATTTATTTTATATATTAAAATACCTCTTTTGTGCAAGGTTTACATGTTGGTGTAGTTTTTTAGTTTTCTAGTGGGTTAATCTATTTTCCCTTAGTTATATGTTTTTCCTACACTTTTATTAAGATTCCTTAGGATAATAAATTGAGTTTATTATTAACTAGGAGATAAGTGACAGGTGTTCCCTTTCCTTAAAGGATGAACCACTTTCCACTTTTTGGTGGCATCCTCCACTTTTGGCGGTCCACCTCCACTTTTTGTGGTTGATTCCAATTGGTTGGATTTGTCACCTACCTCCTCTCCTAAGTTCTATATAAACTCACTACCTAGCTTGTATTTGCATCCATTCAATCTCTTGCATTGTTGCATACTTTGGCATACATGCACCTTGATGCATGCAGTCATTATTCATGCATCTTTGCATTGTATCTTTTCAACTTGGAATCTCTTAATGCAATATTGTCACATCGACATTGCATAATCTCTCAAAGTCCTAGTTTGCATTCTTATGTTTTTCCGCTTATAACTGATTTTCTATTAAAAGTCTCTTTGCTATCAATCTATTTCAGATTTCTAACATGGTATCTGATCTTTTGTTTTGAGAAATCTAAGTTCTTAGATTCCTGATTGAGAGATTGATTTTCTTGTAAAAATCTTGTAAATTATTGTATACTCTTCTCTTGCATTCTTGAATGATCTAGAGAATCAGAAAGGGTTTGCAAAGATTTAATAACCTCTTTATTTTGCATATGTGTTTTGTGAGATCCGGGTGATTGCAACATTTTTGGTTATACCGACAAGATTTTTATTATTCCAATGGGTCCGTATGCCTTTAGGAAAGATAGATTTGGCTTTGGTTTCATCCAAATTAGAGATCATTTGACATAGTTGTGGTGGGCGAGGAAGCCTAGTTTAAATTCACGTAACAACTTTTTACTAGAGCATTTTCGTGTCAAACTGGACATTTTCATTAAAATTTAAAAGGCAATAAACCCTATTTTCTAGTATAAAATTTGGTCTATTTTAGATGAATTTTATTTTGGCAAATTTTTTCTTTGCTAGGGGGTAGTCATCAAAAATTCAACTTGTTTCTTTAAAAAGAAACATAACTTTTTCACCACAATGTCCATTTTTTTTGCAAAATGGAGATATCATTGGAAAGATAGATACAAGTACTTTCTATTTGGTGTTAGTTTTGAAAAAGAAAAATTTTCATTTTTTGTCGAGCATTGTAGGTTGTGTCGTTGTTGCATTTTTTCTTCAATAGGCCCTAACTTTCGCCTCAAAGCTCCATTTTTTGGAAACAAATAGGCGTTGGAAAGGTATTGAAGAGAACTACATATCTAAAAATCTAATTTTTCCATATTTTATCTCGGATTCATTTTGTATCAGAATTCATAATTTTGGTCATTGTGGGCCTAATGAGCGTTTATCTTGGAAAAGGCTTTGTAAATGCACTAATCATAAAGTGCCAACATTTTAATATATTTGGGGGGTAATTTATGAGACTAGTGAAAAGGGAGGGTGTCTCTTGATGTCTCTTTTTTGCATTCACTTAAAGTTTCTTTTTAGTATCAATCTTGGGGGGATTATACAAACAATTTGTAATCACAAACTAGGATAAAGTTCCATTTATGGGGGTGTTAAGCATGTCTCTTGAAAATTATTTCCATCCTTCTATTGTCAAGCTAACTTCAGAGAATTATTTGTCTTGGAAAAAAGGGATAAATAATCATTTCCTTGAGCAGGATCTACTGCCCTATCTCCTTGGACTCATTCTTGAGCCAAGTGGCTATAATCAGAAGAATGCATGGTTTAACAATAATGACATGGTCTCTGGACTAATATTTCTTACTATTTCTAAGGATATTCTACATCATGTAGAGCACACTGAGTGCCCTTTCACTGCTTGGACCATCATTCAAAAATTGTATGGAGACATTGGATCTTCATTTGAAAGTGATGTTTCCTTGGAGAACCAGGCTATTGTGGATGATATTAAGACTTGTGTTTCCCCATCTTGCATGGACACATCTTATGTGTATGATCAATTCATTGATTCCCCATCACCATCTACTATTGCTACTTCAAATTTCAGTGTTGCTTCTTTGAAAACTTCCAGTGACTTCTTGCAAAAGGATATCTATAGTCTTCTTGATTTAGCTTTGGATGATCTCTTGACAGGTATTGTAGACTTGTTTATGGAGACACATATTGCAGATTTGTGAGAGACACTATCAATGATATTGATCTTCTCTTTGATGAAATTGATTCTACTTCAGTTGTTGTGAGGGAACACTTTGACCATCGTGTTCACTCTCTACATGTTCATTCATCACAATTTGACATGAGTGTGGATACTTTAGATCAACATTTGAAGGATACATCTTCAGTGGAGATACTTGATTCTTTGGCTTATGTTCTACATCAGTCTCTAGGAGATTTTGATTTGTCATCTTTAGCAATGTGGCCTAGAATGCCTGATTTGATTGTGGCAAATTTCAACATTAACATACATTCTGCACTTTCTTCCTACATATTCCTTTCAGGACTTGGGAGATAACTCACATACACCTTTGGTTTTGTTTCTTCCTAAGGAAAGAAATGTTGTTCGACGATCATGGACCATCTTCTACATCCAATTTAGAGCATCTACCATTGGATCTCTTTGGGGGCAATTTTATATGTACATGGGTACCTAACATGGCTTCATTTGTTGGGACCCATAATCTTTTGTATCCTCCTAAGTTGCGCTTAAGGGAGGATGTTGGTGTAGGTTTTTATTTTCATAGTGGGTTAATTTATTTTCCCTTAGTCCTAGGTTTTTCCTACACTTAATTAAGCTTGCTTAGGATAATAAAGCGAGTTTATTATTTATTAACTAGGAGATAAGTGATGAGGTGTTCCCTTTCTTAAAGGGTGGAACCACTTTCCACTTTTGGTGGCATCTTCCACTTTTAATGGTCTATCTCCACTTTTTTTGGTTGATTCCTATTGGTTGGATTTTCCACCTACCCCCTCTCCTAAGTTCTATATAAACTCACTACCTAGCTTATATTTTCATCCATTCATTCTCTTGCATTGTTGCATACTTTGGCATACATGCACCTTAATGTATGCAGTCATTATTCATGCATCTTTTCTTTGTATATTTTCATTTGGAAGCTCTTAATGCAATTTTGTCACATCAACATTGCATAGTCTCTTGGAGTCCTGGTTTTGCATTCTTATGTTTTTCTAGTTTATGTAACTTTGATTTTCTCTTAAAAAGCTCCTTGGGTTATTCAATCTATTTCAGATTTTTAACACAACACCCTTTTTTAACATTCTCCCACTTGTTTTATACATTATATAAGAATCAATTGATGAAATACATCATCATAGTCATCCATGAAACCACATGAGTATCTAACATGATCTCATGCTCCATCAATATACCTACACGTACATCAAACATGATCATGATGTCAAGAAAGAACTTATTTTATCATTCAACATTTCACCTATGGAGGAAGAAAAAAACCAGGGTGAAAATGCATCAATCTAAATAAAACAAGAATGAATTCCAAGTGTTAACAAAGGCACCAAGTTACCTTCAAATGAAGGAAAAATCAACATGACTAAAAATAAAAACCACAACTAATATTAATACATCCAAACATCCATACCTACAAAGGTATCCAATAATCATCAGTAGAGCTAATGCCAACAACATTTCTAGCCCCTAAACTACAATCACAAGCTTCATGTATAAAACCTAGATCACTAAGGAATATACACATCTAGGAACTACTACATGGGTAAACTCAAATCTAAAAATAGATCAATACGTACCAAATCTACCAATCAATATTTGAGCCAATGTGTGGCTCATAATAAAACCATGTAGTAACAAATAATGATCACAGTGATACATACATGCAACAAAAATTGATGCATACTCTCTGGCAACAACTCACGATATCTCTCCCAAGTCCTACTAACACCTCAAAGTGGTAAGTTGTACCAAGTAAGATCTCCTTCACAACCCCAATTGAAAAGCCTTAACAACACCCAACTATTTAATCTCATAGATGAAACAAAACATATGTATCTCATATAACCAATATATATTCAAGCCTCTCTAACCAAGGTAGATCAAAATGAAATTCATTCCATAACTAGGAATAAGCTCAATAACATCTCCTAAACTCTTCATAAATGGGTAAAAGTACAAAGTTGTGTCACATTTTTATAAAGGAAATGACTAATGCTAATACAAATTCTTAATTTGAATTGTTAAACAGTGACATATATGTTTTGAATTTTGAGATGATATAAACTAAAAAATTGTGTATTTTTTAGTAAATTTTATGTTAGTATTTTTTAGAAAATTTTAAAAAGTATTTGAATATAATCTTTTATAAAATTGACAATATAATTTAGTTGCTAATAAAATGCTAAAAAAAAAGTTAAATGGGACATCATTTTTCCATAAAATGTTTTTCTTCCTTCAATTCTTTTGGGTGTATTTATAACTTCAAATTTTAGTGCATAGATTTATTTTTTTCCAATTTTGAAAAAAAAAAATAGGATAAATCTTAAAATATGCATATATTGAAAACATAACTATTTCCATGGGATGTCACCTTTTGACTTATGTATTTGTCCAAAATAGAAAAAAAAAACCATTTTGACATAGAATCGTTTATCTAGTGTATCATATTTTTTCAAATTTTTAAAATAAACTTTAGTATTTTTTCTTAATAAGATAATCGACCTTGTATTTTGATGTTGATAACCTAATTTTAGTAAAAATAAAAAATAAAATATGAACAATTATTAAATTATTAAAAGAATATATTTTTTAAAACTACACTTATAGATCTACAAAAGGGTATTTTTATAGTTTTAAAAATGTTATTTACATGAGTAGGACTTGTTGAAACATCAAGTTTTTCAAATAATTTTATTTTTGTAAATTGGCCAAGTGATGCTACATGTGCATTTAGTGAAATCTTTTAGTTGAAAATTTTGTGGCTATATCTAACTTATCTAGAATGAATTTAGATAGACCGTATGTTTGACCAAAATTGTTTTTTAGTTGGAAATGCTTAAATTCACTTGTGATGATAAGTTGGTCAAAAGTGTGACATGGATTTGTACTTTTATCTAGATGACATAATAAATCAAACACATATTCATAAGAAGATAAAATGTCAAACACTCCTTAAATGACCCTCTAGAACTAACATGTTGGAAGATTAAGGATTTTGTCAGACTTGTTTGTTGGCAACATGAGCATGGAGTATGAGTATAAGTTGCACAATATGTAGTTCATTGTTGTCATTAATGTCAACATTGTATTCATGCATGAAGATCATAATGGAGACCAATTTTTATAGGTTGAGCATGTTTGAAGATGATTATCAAATGTAATTTTGCAAGAAGGCTTGATTCGGTGAAGACAATTGAATTGAGAAATTGACTGTGTCAAAAAAGCTAATTTAGTGTACAAGACATCCAATATTTTTGTCTACATTGGTCCATTGTATAGAATCTCCATTGTATAGTATTTTTGGATGTTAGAAGATTCTAAATCAAAAATTTCACATTGCTTTGGCTTCTGGTAGGTGTTGAAGTTATGAATAACATAAGTTTTGGTCTAGCAGCTATAGTGTTACCAGTACGGTATGCATGTTTTGATGAATCCGCACTTCTCCGCAGATTGGTATCTATCTTTGTGGATTTATAGAGAGGTTGATAGGTGTCAGTAGAGTGTGAATTCCAAGTGGCATGAAGTTTGGAGGTCTGCATGCCAATTTTTGGATGTATAGTTGGCAAATTTTTATAAAATAGGTGTTGGCACTCCCAAATTTTACAAATTTGAGATGCCCATTTCAAAAAAAAATTCCTTTGCACTTTTAGAAGTGCGCCTGATGAATCTGCCTAAGTGACCCACTTTGGAGGGTCATACTGAAGTTTACACTGCAAACCCTTGTACACCTCACCATGTGTCCTATGTGAGAAAGCACAATAATTTTCAACTTCCCACGATGAAAGTTTTTTCATGGTTTCAAAAGTGAAGCCGAGGGTTTTGTCACATTTCTACTGCTTGGTAAACCTTCATTTTGCAAAGTAGCATCCTCGTTTGGAGCTTGTATTTGCAACTTGATGATTGTTATGAGAAACGAATGTTGTTATGTATTATCTATAGTAGGATGAACCTACATGTCAGCTTTTCAGAGCTTCATGAGATGATTTATTTTAGCAAATAAAAACCAAATGCAATTTCTCAGCTTTGTATTTACATTGTTGAAAACTCTTTTTGAGAGGTCAACTTTACCTTTTAATATCTCTTGATGATGTTTCTATGAATCCTTTGCACACGTTGTTCTCTATATCAAAATGATCCACTATGTCTAGTGGCAGCTCGCCAAGAGTTAATTTGCTATTTTTGCAACAAGGCGATCTCTTGAATTTTAATTGGTTTTGAACAGGCTATTATTGCAGAAAGTTCAAGGAAGCAACTTTGACAACTAATATCTTTCACCTCGTGACTCCTTTTGTCGAATAATTTTTTGCATTGCATTCTCTAGACCAATTTTTGCATGCCTGCAAGTTTTTAGGTCTTCACGAGATCGTTTGATCAGTTTTCAGAGTCGATTATGGAGCTTACTTGGCCAGCTTCGCCCATTTCCAGAAGTGCCAAAAAACAAATTTTGATCACGACCCAGTCATGTTTTCAATTCTTAAGCATTCAAAAGTCGTCTCAGATCAAGTTGAGAAAAGTTGTCAGAAAATGAATTTTTTTTAGTCAGGCCACATGAGGCTCGACATGCTTTGCATTGTCATGAACTTGTTTTGGTCCACATCAAGTGAATTGCTCTTGGTTAGTCAGAATGAGGAGTTGTTTACAATTGTAATTGCTTCCAAAATTTGAACTGCAATGTGAGATCCATCTTTCAAATGTGGAGTACGAAAATCATATCATCAAGAGGGTAAAGATATTGAACAATGGATAACAAAACATGAAGGTGTTCACCAATATGTGAATCATTGCAAAGAATTAAGTTTCAAGGCTTAACTTTGTTGTGAAAGACTCGAATGCACATGGAAAATGGTGTGAACAAGCATGGTATTGTGTAAACATCTGATATTCTCAGTGATTCAAATGCACAAATATAATGATTTGAAGAATTCAAAAGAGGCATGGACAGCCATCCAAAGTAAAAGAGAAACTTCAAATCATGGTACAAGCATGAGACAAAGAGGTTGGTGCATTTTAAAACAGATCATGGAATTCCCCATTTGCACCATATAATACAAAGTGTATAAGGAGAATGCCTCAGGGACTCTCAAATAAATGCAAGCAAAGATTGCCTAGATGAAAAACAAAATGGCAAGTGATTGGCATGAGGAATAGAACATTGATGGTAGAGCACGCATCAATAGATATAAAATGCATTTATTGCGAAGTCTTCAAAGATTTTCAATTTGATTAAATGTGGTGGGTGCGCAACATCTTGAAGCATAGACAAGGTTGTAGAAACCAGCCAATAGAAGATCAAAGGAATTTCACAAGGCCGCGTAGTAGATGATTGCTGATATGTAGACAATGATTGTTGAAATTCTTCAAAAACTGAACATTAAGCACAAACAAAGGAGGCACATTGGGATAGAAGAGCAACACACCAAATCACTATGTTGAAAGGTCTAAGCAAACTTTAGAAGTTGCAGCCAGAAGCGGAAGCCCACCAACACCATAGCATGTGAATTAAAAACTCAGAGCGAGGAAAACAAGAAATGCCATGTGGAGGATTATTCTGCTAGAAACAACTAATGCATGAATGGATTGGAGCCTTTATGTGGAAGAAGCTTCAAAAGCTACACAACAAAAGGAGGGCATGCATTGTCTAGAATGAATGTGCCTTTAAAAATACTTTGAAAGCAAATGTGATAGAGGAACATCAAAAATGGCAACCACGCACCAAGGATAAGGACAACTCAATACAGTGAACTTGAAAACACCATCACCTGCTGGATATAAAAAATTTGTATACTGAAAAAATCCCCTAGAAGCTTTAGAGAAAAGGGGTCTGATGGTTTTAGAAAAAGGAGGAGGCCGCCACATTGGTTGTAGCTAGTACACAAAATTGCGCCATATTGCAATGTCATAGAAACTCAAAAAAATGCAACGGAGGAAATACTCATGTCTGTAGGATATACAGTGTGTGAATGAAGGCATTGAAACCCCTCAGAAAAATTTTCAGCCAATGCAATGAAGGAACCAATTTTAATTGGACTACTCACATCATATGGAGAATTGGCACAGATGATAGGAAAACGGCAGTGATTGTAGATGGAACCAGCCGCCATGATCACGGCTGAGAATAGAGTAGAATGAACGCTATGAAAAATATTAGGGAAAAATGTGAGATGAAAGAAGCAAAGATGAAATCTACGGTGGAGAAAGGAGGAGCAAAATGCAACCTCATCCTCACAATCCCCTACCAAGTCGCGGTTCCAACATGCACACCATTTAATTCTCGCGAAATGGTGGGATGACGCCACGTTGACAGGGTGGGCCCCAAGGAAGGATGAAAGGTTGGAGAAAGTTAATGTTGCCCGTAGATTTTAATGTTTAGAAGGGCTCTCATTTCGAACGAAATATTTTTAAAAGGGGGCAAAGGCATTTGAAGATTAAAGTTTGCAGGTATATACAATAGTGGGGCCCATGCAAAAGGCAAGATTTATATGACCCGAGCCGAAACTCTAAAATGTTTAAAGGGGGTAATAATTTAAACATTTGGAAAGGGGAGATATAGGGAAATATTTTATTTCCTGATGGAAGTTGAATATTTTCATTTTTACATAGAACTATATTTTAAGCAAAATGTTTAAAATATCTTAAACAGTGGTGAATGTTTCAAATAGAGTTCAAGGTGAAATATTTAATATTTCACTATAAAGTAAAATGGGGCCATGCTTTTAAATGCAAAATGCATGGTGAATGAGGTAAAATGTTTTACCCAATGGATTTGAGATTAACATTCTGAATGGAGAATTCTATCTCTGAAGATCAAATAATTCACGTAAGGGGAAATATTTGTGAAATATTTCAATGTTGGAGATCACATGGGTAAAATTCACGTGCAAGTTCACAAAGTAGAGTGAATAAAATATTCACTATTTTGTAAAGCAAAGTGAAATATTTACTGAGGGTAAAGTGAATTGGAAAATATAATGTGCTGGGAGATAAAATTGAAGGTGCAACTCAGCAAGGGAAAATGAAATATTTTCACGGGAGCAGAGACATATTTTCACACAATTGTTGGTAAATGGTGAATTCCATCACATGGACATATGGGCATTTTTTTGTTGCTTGGAAACTAACAGCAAAGACAAATAGAGAGGCAAAATTCAGTAGGAGGAGAGATGAGAGAGGCTTTGCAAATTTGATTGATCAACGGTGAAGAGGTTTCCAGATGGCATCTCTGGATCAACTTTAGGGCTTCTTCTAGAATCTTCTCTTCTTTTATTCTCTTCTCTCATGATTCAAGGTTCTGAGATTGAGTTCTGAGTTCTGAATTCTTGTATGGGGCTAGGTAGATAGAAAATGCTAAGTTTGAGTCATTTCTTGCGTCTGTAAGCTGTAATTTTTGATTTCATGAGCAAATACGGCTAGTTTATGCAAATAAATCATGAAAGTGTGTGCACATTCATGAATATCTTCAAATTGTCTCCATACTTGTACAGTTTAATCATATGAATTCAATAATACAAAGTATCTTTGAGTTTGTCATCTCAAATTTCATGATATTGTGTTATTTGTTTATGGGTCTATTTCAAAGAAATGTTAAATACTTATTAGTATAAATGTTGAGTTCAAACAAAGTGTTGGATTTGGTAAGGAGAGTTTGATTGATAATAGGAGGGGGATTGTTGGTGTAAGACACTAACAGTTGATGCAAGGCATTAACAATTTAAATCCACTGGTTGAATGTCATTTGTTAATGAATTCTTTTTATGTGTTTGACTCCATGGCCCAGAATTAGGCACTGATTTATCTTGTAGCATAGTGCAGCTCAGAAACATTTTAAATTCAAAACCATTTTAAATCCCTATGTGTTGGTGCTATCTCATGCTCCAAATAGTTGATATTATTGATGAACAATTTATTCGGCATTATGCTATTATGTTGAGCTATTAAATAAGATTATTTGTTGTTGTTAATGTTGTTTACGATAATGGTGTAGAGGTTGTAAACACATTAAGGGATCACCCTCCCGGGTTTTGTAGAGCACAAAGTGCAAGAGGTCTTTAAAATCCTCGTTAGTTGGTCTAGGTCCTTTGAGTCGCCTCTTGACCGAATTGGCAATTCCATAGGTAGATTAGAAGACTAACCTAGTTATAGTAAATAACGAACATTAGGTCAATACCAATGTTGACCTAATGTGATGCAAGTAATGTGGAGGTTGTGTAAGTAACGATCCATTTTGTGGGACCTATTTTGGGTCCATACTGACCTATTTTTATTGGTTATAAGTTTTGAATCTTGGTATGAAGCGTGTATGTGTGTATGTTGAGCTGACAAGTTATATTTTATATAATACATCTAATTAGGCTAACCTAATTGATGTTGTAAGTGTTTGTGGATGAAGCGGATATATATGTAAGATATTTGTCAATATTTTTGTAATAGTGATACACATATATTATGTAATTATTGATGTGAATTGTGCTAGTATAAGGAGAATGTAGAGTAGAGCAGAGTGTTAGTGTAGATCAATATGAAGTGTGTGAAGTTAGTATGTTGAGATTCAATGGAATTGTATCCCATCTTGTTATAGATACATTTGTAATATTTCAAATCTTGGTTGTGAGTCACCACTCTCTTCTATCTTTCCTTCTTTTAGTGGGAAGTGAGTCCACTTGGACAGTGAGTCCACATGTAGTGAGAACTTTTGTAATATACTATAACTTATTATAATATATTTTGAGCTAATACTCACCGTGGTTTTTCCCATTTTGGGTTTTCCACATAAAAATATGGTGTTCATGTGTTATGTGATGTTGATGGTTGTTTCCATGATTTCCTTTCCTTGTACAAATTGAATATGCTATGTGGAATGAATGTTTAAATTTTTAAGTGGTTTCAAAGAATACTGATCCACCCTCCTCTCAGTATTTTGGGTGTTCAACACAACATGCATAGCTCAAGATCCATATCCATGAGAATAAAAATCATTAAACATAATGTATATGAAAATAAAATGGGAAATACCTCTCAAATGATTATCTATCAAGTATACCAAGAATGGAGAATGATATTGCTCCTCTAGGACACACCAAACCACCATGACTCTCTCCAAGAATAATCTCCTCTAAGGCCCATCATGAGATCACATCCATATCCAAGTGAAGGCTCATTGGAATTCTTACTGAAACCTCCAAAGAGTAACTATATCAACAAATATCTTTAAATATGATAACTCTAGCCTCACCCAAGTCTCCAAGTATCCATGAGCATCTACAATTGATTAATCCAAGCTAAGCTCCAAATGCAAAATTGTACTCTTGTGAAGATTCCAAGTACATGACCAATGTATTCAATGCCAAGAGAACACTCTAAATTACTATCAAAGCTCTAATTGTAGAATTAGGAACATATTGTGACATCATAATATACTAGTATCATTCCAATACTCTAATGTGTAAACAAGATTCCACTATGGCACAACATCAAACCTTCCTCTCAACCAAGGATCGCCTATCAAAACCAACACATCATAAAACTAACACCTCAAAAAAAGGCTCAAGACTACTCCATGGGTAACCAAGATGTTAACATCCCAAATCACATGAAGATATTAATCACCTTATATCAATGAAACAAAATATCAAAGAACTCTCACTCTAGAAAACAAGATTTGAGACCTTTTCCATAACAACCACTATAGAATATCATCATCACCAAGTGATAATCCACATCATTGAAAAATCTCCCACTAAACTATGATCGTAGGCTATCCATGACATTGTGATAACCATCTCCTAAATGGAGATCACCCATGGTCCACATACACTCAACTATAACACCAACAACTCTACAAAACAAAGTAGAACAAATATCTCCAATATAATAAGATAAAACATCACCAATAATCATTGCCAAAAATTCTCAACATTTGACTATCTAGGTACTCCAATGATCCATCCTCTCATCTCAATGGAACATATTAATGAAATATGACCATAGACAATTTCAACTAATTAAACTTGTATCAACAATGAAAAGACTTGTGGATATATAGTCCAAATCTTATTCATCCCACTCCAAAGAATGGGTGGCCAACCCATTAATTTCATAACTCATAGATCCTAAAATAATACAACATGCAAACTCACCATCACATTGGTAATTTTCGAATCAAGATAACCTAGAAGATAACTTATAAAAAGAATCAAAGACTAGATCACCTACAATTCCAATTCAACAAATAAATCTACAACTAAGTAACCATAGTTAAGGAACCAAATAAGCATCTAGGAGATAAGAACAACATCCTAATAGTGAACCACACCACCACTCATAATCACAAATCAATCAATATCATATCTTGTCAATCGACGTATATATGATTATTTCATGTTAGTACTTAAATATGCATTAAAATCTATGACACCACAATCATGACCATCACTATACAAGTGTACTTACTCAACTCTCACTTTACTAAGAATCCAATTCTCACATGTGTATCAACCATGCCCTCAAAAAAACCTATCTCCATCAAAGTTCATACTCTAAAGGGAGAAAAAAAATTAATAATCTATTATACTATGATATTTTCTCCTTAAATTATGCACTCCACAAATTTTTTCCTTCAAACTCGTCTAGATTCTCTCACAATTATGCCACAAATATTAGGTTCCTACAGGTGCTCAAACAAGTAAAAACAACTTAGTCCACTGTGTAGTATGTTTCAAATTATCTTCATTTCCTATTCAAAATAAAAATTTAGATTCAGCATGTAGAAGTTATGACCTATTATTCTTTTTGTAGCAATGTTAGGTTCATGACACCAAATTATGATAAAATTTGAAAATTTTGAAAACCAAACCTACACCACTATGTAGTGATTAGAGAGATATTTTAGGACTATAAGAAGGAAAAAATATAATACTATATGTGAAGGTTATGTCCTCTAGAAGAAAATTTCTTCATTAGACTTAGAAGAGGATCCCAAATGGTTTTTGTATAGATGACATCAAGTTGACACCATCTAGCATCAATGGTAGCAGTTGGGTGGTGTAATAGTTGTGCACGAGCACACATTTGGTGGTGGAACCAAAACTAGTGGTAAATGAATGTAAATTTTTTTATTTTTAGTATTTTTAAATTCCTACAT
>VDFB02089794.1:0-14789 GCA_007258455.2 Sequoia sempervirens
GATTGGTAGGAGTGGGATGTATTATAAGGAATGATGGGGGAGACTTAATATTAGCAGTATCAAAGAAATTATTGGCAGTTACTAATAATGTAGTTGAATTAGAAGGCCTATTTCAAGGGCTACAAGCTTGTAAAGAGAATGGAATAAGAAACATAGAGATTGAAAGTGATTCCACTGTTTACATAAACGCTTCCCCAAGTGGAAAAATCAAAGACTGGACATTACAGACCAAGCTGAATCAAATAAAGGAATGAATGGAGGAAGTGAAGACCCATAGTTTCAAACATATCTATCGAGAGGCTAACAAAGTAGCGGATCTGCTAGAAAACTAAGGGATTGAGTAGAAAAGTGAGTTCAAAATAAGAGACCAAGCAAGTTTATGGAATGGATTGGAAGAAATACTTAAAGTAGACAAAGAAGAAATCAAAAGCCAATCTCCAACAATCACATGAATAGAATGAGTGGTAAGAAGGCTTCAAGACTGAGGTATGTACCTAACCCTAATAAAACCAAAGGTACAAAACTCTTACCCTAATTTTTTCTTAAGGTTGCATTTTGATTCTGAATGGAAAAATGATAAAATAAGCTTATGAAAGTAATTTTGGTCAAATTAATTGTTGGTGGACCATTACATAAAGCAATAAAACTTAAATGGCCTTTGATACCCATGCAATAAAATGATTACAAACAACAAAGCACAACAAAAAATGCAAGAGGGCGAGGGAACCTTTAGTAATAAGGAAAACCCCATAAACCCCAAAAAGGGAGGATATTCCTTCTCCAAAGCAAAAAAGGGTATCAAAAACACTGAATGAATCTGAACAATAGGGCACAAAGATAGATAATGACTGTAATTGAAAATAATTCAACATTTGATACAACATCAATTTCGTTATAAAAGGAATATTAAGGTAATTACTCACTAAGAACAGATACTGAAAAAAATCCATATTAGAACTGCATCAAATAGGAAATAAATTGAATTCCAATTCTCTTAAAAAATTGTATTGCTTTAGTTTCAAAAGAGACATTATATGAAAGTAGAACATATGATAACCATTCATTATGAACAATAATAAGGAGAAATCATAATATGAAATCCAAGTTTGTATATTAAAGTATTTATTTATAACCTCAAATGAGAGAGTGGCAAAGCAAAAATTTTCAACAAAAGGTGGCACTTTTTTTTCCAAACAACAATATCAATGGGAAAAACCATAAACTTTATAGTTATATACAAACTAAGTCTTGTTTTCAAAATGGGACAAACCCATATGTATTTACCAATATCTATACTTGGAGAGAGGCTCTTATACTATATACCCAAGACTTAAAAAGAAACACTTCTATCATAAATCCTCATATAGGTGAAATTCATCTAGTGAGTCAAAATTTTTACAGGCTCATACTGGTAGAGTTTGCGGAGGAATTGGTAATCGTAGAGTGTGTGGTGGTGATGCAGAAGAAGCTCATACCCTTCAAGATCTAAAAGAAAAGGGATTAACGGGGCACCAACTTGTCCTAGGTCTTGAGGCTCCAACTCCAGGCTGAGCTACACCCAAGACCCTATCTAGATTGCCCAACAAATGTGGAAGGAAAAACTTGTGAACCATGCTCCCAACTACATCCTATGAAACACAAAGATCCAACAATGACGCAAAAAAATGAGCAAGAATATCATAATTAACTCGATAGCGCTCTTTGGAGTTAAGAAAACTTTCACCCAGAATAAGACGAATAGCCTTCATGGTAAGAACTCCCCATTCCTTAAGTACCAAATTCAACTTGTGCTCAGTAATATTTCCCATGAAAGACAATTGGCTCCTATCGCTGATAAGCATAATGGGAGTTTCCATAGCTATAGAAAAGTCAATATTTTTAGCAAAACACAAAGCGAGAGCCAGAGCCATACATAAAAAACTACACTCAAACATGAGAAATAATGAACAAAAAAGAGAAATCTTTGGATCAAATCTAAGTACTCCTTCACACAAGGCTCACATAAAGGAATGACAATCATTAAATGGAAAGGGTATCAGAGAATTAAAATTGGCACGAATAAAGTGAAGTAAGATGAAGTATAGGAGGGGGCGGAGCATGGGAAATGTCCCATCAAAACTAAACAATTTCCATTCCCAAGTCAAACTTGATGTAGGGGATTTCATTCATAAGGACACGTAAGTAGTAAGGTGGAAAAGCTAGCCTTTCCCAATGATCAATCGTACAAGTGACTAGACACATATCTAGCAGGTTGTGATTAGCAATTATTAAATGAAGTGGAATTGTCAGACCAAACAAATTAAAGGGACTTTACCATCCCATCAAAATGGTAAGCTAAATTTAGAAAAAAAAAAGAGATAAAAATAAAGGATACTATGATCATTTGGTTAAAAGAGAGATTAATAATGAATATGCATAAAACTCTTTAAAAAAGTGGAAGAATAAATATCTATTTAAATAATAATTAGAAGGAAACCTTTGTGAAAGGGTGTAATGGTTTGAAATCCAAATGAATTTATTCCCTTGATGTCCATCTTGAAGAGTTCATTTCCACACCATAGATTTCAAATTGTTTAGAACCTTGATCAATTTTGGGGAGGCAGTGGGGAGACTGATCCAAGATTTTCCTTCAATGTATTTCATAATATAATTGCTCACTTAGCTACCAAAGAGATGAACAAAATCATTGGTGAGAGTTCAAAATCCCTCCTCCACTTGTAGTGGTTATTCTAAGACGTTGATTGTATCCTAGAAGAGAAGGTGACTACCTTACCAACCTTCCACCTGAGGTCCCTAGCTACAAAATCACTACATATTCTTAAGAAGCTCCATATTTTAGACCCTTCTAAGAGGAAATGCTAGGTAAAGATCCTGCCATATACAACATAATAAATATATTTGGAGTGTAGGAATTGAATCTACAACCTAACCCTCTCCTTGTGCATTGTCCAAATCAACATCATCCCTAAGGCCTTGTTCATCCTTGACAATATTGAAATCCAATACCATATTCCTTTCTTCCTTACAATTGAGGTCATCCTTAATTAGGTTAAATTCCTACACTTATCTTCTATGATACTCCAAAGGAAATTTTGTTGAATTTCAAAGATTATCTCCACAATTTTATCAAGGATGACTAACACCACATAGGTAGGGATTGATGACAAACATGACTTGATCAATAAGTCCCACCTATCCAAATGATGTAAGTAGAAACCACCCCATCCACAAAATCACTCCAAGAGCTCTGATACCATTGGTGTAAGGACTCTTGCAACTCTCAACACACACTTTCAACATACAAGAAATTTTTTAAGAAATTGAATTTAATAACATAAAAAATCAACATGCATGCAATTTTCTATTGCTCAACAATCATTAGGATTACAAAGGATCCAAACTGAAATACAATCATGGAAGCCACTACAGCTAAATAGGAAAATAGTGCCTAAAATAGCATCGGATTTCAGTGTATTTCAGCCCACGAATTGGGCAAGTTGGTTGGCGCTAAACTCAGCGCAAACAGGCATGGTCATCTTGGCGCTGACTTTCATGCCAATTTTTGCGCTAGATGTAACATCGGAGTGTGCACTGTAATTAGCACCAGAAGAGCACAGTGCCCCTGTTAGCGCCTAAAATAGCGTAAAAAATAACACCTCTATTTACAACTAAAATAGTGCTAGGAAATAGCATCAGAAATAGCGCCTAAATTAGCGCCCAATTAGGCTTCCAGTTTTGCTTCTATATCTACTCCCATTTTTGCTTCTAGTTTTGTTTCCGGTTTTGCTTCCAAGTTTGCTTTCGATTTTTCTTCCGGTATTGCTTCCAATTTTGCTTCCAGTTTTTTTTCTGATTTTGCTTCCAATTTTGCTTCCACGTTTGCTTCTGGTTTTGCTTCCAAGATTGCTTCTAGTTTTGCTTCCATTGTTGCTTCCTTTTTTGCTTCTAAAAATGCTTCTTGTTTTGCTTCTAAAATTGCTTCTTGTTTTGCTTGCTTTTTTGCTTCAAAAAATGCTTCTTTTTTTGCTTCCCTTTTTTGCTTCTAAAAATGCTTCTTGTTTTGCTTCTAAAAATACTTCTTGTTTTGCTTCCTTTTTTGCTTCTAAAAATGCTTCTTGTTTCACTTCCTTTTATTAATTTAATATGTTTTATTTCAATTTAATTAATTAAATATATCATGCCTCTTAAATAACTCATATGATTATAGACTAGGTAAGTTAATTATTTAACTCATATGATTAAATAACAAGACAATTTTTTTTTGGGTCGGTAACAATTTTTTTTTGTATTGCTGGTAAAGATAAAAAAGTACATCTATTGTTCAGTGTCATTACCCACCAAAATTTCACAACAAACAACAAAAACCAGAGGCACCTTAACATGCAGAGTAAAACATTAAATATACCTTGTAACCCCTGTAATTGTTTACCAGTAAAATCCTTACAAAAAATAACCACCATTAATAGTGTTCAGAGGTACACTTTAATACAACAAAATCAGACACAGACAAACACAACCAGTCTTAACGAGCTCCACCCGGACCCAACAGACTCTTGGCTATCTCCTTCAGAGGCTTCTTTGACTTGTGCCACTTCCTTGACTTCTTCTTTTGGCACTTCCTTTTCACTTCCAATCCCTACATCTTTGCCTTTGCTTGTGCCAGAACTTCAACAACCTCCATGAGTTTGATGAAGAGTTTGAGCGCTTTCCATTCCAAACGTGTTTCCTCACAACAATGAGCTTTGTATTTTCCTTCGGGTCAACGAATAAAGGGTTTGATCCCTGGTCTCCCATAGAGCTCCTCAATTTCATCATCTACCAGTCCTTTAGAATAATCAAAACCTACACCTAGAACTGCCCATTCAAGAATGGACTCCATGCCTACCATAAAATATTCATGCACAATTTTTTGCATCACCATCCTCACCATTTCCACTGGTTCACCTAAATCCAAGCCCCACACCGCAATTAAGGAGTAAACATCCATGTTGGTTCAGTATCTATGTTTCAAAGAGCCGAAATCCTTTCCACAAATCATTTTTGCACACTGCACTAGCTGCTCGTCGTCAACAAGGAAAATTTCATCCAGTCATTTTCTGGACGTCTCTCCATAAAATGGGACCAAATATTTTCATGACTGGAAGGTGAAATTGGCTTCCATTTCTCCTAACAACTAGTGCCACCACCACCAAAGTTTGTTGCATATTTTTTCTCGACCCTTTCCAAATGCAATTAACGCATCTTAATTGAGAGCTTGCATTTAACACCATCTTGGATTGCCCACACTTTTTATTAATGAAGCACTACTTCACCACGGCCTACCACCCCTGCCTTCGCTTGTCATGTCAAACCTACTTCACTCGCTTCCCCACCTTGTTCATTTAAGGTGTTGTCCACTGACTTAACACCTAAAATCCTCCAACCTAAATTCCCCTGTTTCACCAAAATTTAAAGCCAATTTAGATAAGACATCTGCTTGCACATTACTACCTCTTTTAATGTGGCTCATTGCAAAACTTTCAATTATGTTCTAGAGGTGCCAAGCATTAATTTTCCCTTTCATCGCCACCTAAACTATTATTGTAACATGATCATCATCTATAATTAAAACAATTGAGTCAAATATCTATAATTTAATTGAATTTGAAAACATCTATCCTGAGCAGTAAATTAAAATCATCATACATAATAAATATCCATCCAAAAATCATCGACTGCTTTTAATATATATAAATTGACAAGTCAATACTGATAAGATCATCATCATATATAACTAAAACAAGTGAAAGTCAAATATGTCAGCACATCAAAAACATGTCAAAATGATACATGTCCAATAGTCGACATAAGTGAAAATGATACATGTCAATATGGTACAACTCAATAATATAGTATTGCAGGCTGTGAAAATGATACATATGATAGTATCCATGAAAAGAGTCCTCATAACGATATATCAATAATGATCCATGATGTAGTCTATATGATTAGGAATGTCATTGGTTACTATCACCAACTGTCTCATCATCATCACCATCATGATCAAGATCATGATCATCGTTGTCGTCATCGTCGTCATCATCATTGTCATCGGCCTTGGTGTCTTCCACATCATCCTTTGCCATGCGATCTATACCGACATAACCAATATTTTTTGGATCTATATCATGTTGAGGATCATCTTGATCTTCTCGAAGACCCGTGTTCTACAAAAAAAAACATTTAGAATGAAAATTTATTATTTATTTCATGCAATAATTTATTTTTTGTTATATATCTAATATTACAACATATGAGACGAAACCATAATCATATTACATCATATCAAAGTGCACATACGATAATAAAATTTCAAATTCCCTAGCTAATACTTGAGATTGAGATTGTTAACATTGAGAGAGTATGACTTGGGAAAAAGGAATTTGATATGGCTATTATTTTCAAAGACTTCAAGTAGGATGTACTCTGCATTGATACCATTCCTGAATCTTCACTTGATGGCATCAAGGAATGGTTGAACTCCATGGATATAAAGGATTATGAAAGCAGAATGAACTTGAACTGGCGGCCAATTTTGAAGAGTATTACTGATGATCCAGATAAATTTTTTGAAGATGGTGGTTTAGAATTTTTCAATATGGAAGCTAGTGATTCTGATTCTGATAATTCAGAAGAGCCAGATCAAGGATATGAACCCTCTGATGTAGAAGAGGAATAAGAATAAGATTTCATGTAGCCACCATCAAGAGTGTTACAAGCCAACAAGATGGAGGGAATTCTTATATAAGGATAATTTTCAATGTTTCAGGTACTGGCTTTAATGCCGACTACAATGGCAACATTGAAATTCCCTAGTAGTATTTATGTTAAGGAAATTTCCTTTAGATGCAAGGATTCAAAGAAAATCAACCATGTAGTACAGATGATTAGATCCTAGAGATGATTTGTAGCAATGGAAGAAATTCGAAAAGGAAGAGAGAGCTACATTGGTGACTCAAGAGAGCTTCAACTTTCAAAAACAAAATTAGTGGAAGCTAGCGGATGTATGGTCAGGGCCAACATTTGGTGGAAGGGAAGAAGATGACTGGAACTACGGAGGCCCACCATATTTGGATTTGAGTATTCAACCATGAGAGTGAAGAGGCGATATATGTATCAAAACATTAAGCATGCATTCTTCTATTAACAAAAGGGAGATGATTACTTTGCTTCATTTTCATTTTGCATAACCATATCCACAGTCTTGGGAACAAGAGACCAAAGTTTCAAGAGTTTTATGGAGGTAATGGATGTGGTCCAAACTTTAGGAGGGTCAAGAAGGTCAATGTATGATCCTAATGAAATTGAGGAAGAATAGCAAGAGAGGGATAGGAAAAATAAAATCAATACAGAGTCTAAAGGATTTGTCAAGCGAGTAAGAGAGCTTATATGGGAGCAACCTTATCTAAAATATTTTGAACTAGAGTTTGATATACCATTTAGAGAGCTTGGTTTCAATGGAGTTCCTTTCAAAGCCTCTGCTTTTATTGTTACTATGGTAAACTGTTTGGTAGAGTTGTTGGAATTATCTTTCTTAGTAGTCACTATTAGTGAGATTGAGATTGTTAACCTTGAAAGTATGACTTGGGAAAAAGGAATTTGATATGGCTATTATTTTCAAAGACTTCAAGTGGGTTGTACTCCGCATGTATGCCATTCCTCAATCTTCACTTGATGGCATCAATGAATGGCTAAACTCCATGGATATAAAGTATTATGAAATTAGAATGAACTTGAACTGACGACCAATTTTGAAGAGTATTACTAATGATCCAGATAAATATTTTGAAGATGTTGTCTGGGAATTTTTGAATATGGAAGCTAGTGATTTTGATTCTGAAAATTCAGAAGATTTAGATCAAGGATATGAACCCTTTGATGTAGAAGAGGAATCAGAACTAGATTTCATGTAGCCACCATCAAGAGTGTTACAAGCCAACAAGATGGAGGGAATTCTTATATAAGGACAATTTTCAATGTTGCAGGTATTGGCTTTAATTCCAACTACAATGACAACATTGAAATTCCCTAGCAATATTTATGTTAAGGAAATTTCCTTTAGATGCATGGATTCAAAGCACATCAACCATGTGGTATAGATGATTAAATCCCAAAGACGATTTGTAGCAATGAAAGAGTCTGAAAAGGAAGAGATAGCTACATTGGTGACTCGGTAGAAACTTTAGCTTTAAAAAACAAAGCCAATTAGGCTGGCAGACATGTGGATCAAGCCAACATTTGGTGGAAGAGGAAGAAAGATGATTGGAACTCTAGAGGCCCACCATACTGGATTTCAGTATTCAACCTTGAGAGTAGAAGAGAGAGCTGATATCATGCATCAAAACATTAAGCATGCATACTTCTAGCCAGCGGAGAAGGTGATGATTACTTTGCTTCATTTTCATTTGCATAACCATATCACAGTGTGGGAACCAAGAAGACCAAAGACATCAAGTTTTATGTGGAGGTAATGGATGTAGTCCAAACTTTAGGAGGGGAAAAAAGTTCAATCTATAATCTTGATGAAATTAAGGAAGGACAACAAGAGAGGTGTTGTGCAGTTTTGCACACACGCCCCACTGAAAGTAGGGACCCTCTTTTTTCTCTGGCTTTTGGTGTCTTTTGGCCCCTTAATTTTATTGATTTGGTTGCCTTTGGAGGTCCTTAGATGTTCATCTTGCTTGCCCAGGCGATTTCCCCAGGTTGCACTTCGAAGAAACTAAGTTCTGAGAAAATCCGGGTTTTTACCCCAATCCGGGATTTTCCGGTCCGTCTGGATTTTCCCAGATTCTGCTTAACGTCCGGTTCTATGCGAGGTCCGGGTTTTTACCTGCGTCCGGGATTTTTCGCCTGACCCGGATTATCTCGGATTTCTTCAGTTTTCCGGGTATGTGCCGAAAGTACGAAATTTTATGCCATCGGCGGAATTCCGCCTGACCCGGATTTTCCTGGATTTTTCCATTTCCCCGGAGTATGATGAATTCCCAGAATCTCGAGCTGCCCGCGGAAATCCGTTCCACCCGGATTTTTCCTAATTTTTCGCCTGGCCCGGATTTTCCCGGATGCAGTGCAGGTCAGCGACTGGATTTTCAGGATTTTCCCATGGTCTTGTTTCCAATGAAATTTTTAAAGTGATTTTTTCAAAAATGGAAATTTAAAAAAAAGGATCTGAAAATGAAAATTTATTGAGATAAAAAAAATTGAAAATAAAAATTTCCAAAAATGGAAAAAATTGAAAATGGAAAAGTTTCCTTTTAAAAATGTAAGTTTTTCTTAAAGGCCATGATTTTATTCAAATTTAATTTGGACATGTGGGCTATTAATGATGATATCTATTTTTCAGGACTAAACAAATATTAAAAGGGGGACTTACATATGGATTTGTGCTAAAGAGGGAAATCTGGAAATGTTCAATTTAAATTTTTAAATTGGGACTTGCCTAAGAATCCGTGCCAAAACTGTCTACAGTTGGAGGACTTTCTGGATGACATGTGAATCTGATCTTGCTAGAGATCGTAGGCCGACATGGATAATATTCATGCATTTAATGCAAATCTTGTCCTATTTTGAAATTCTCCTAGCCGACCTGTTTTGAGGCCCGCTATTATTGTAAAATCTAATTAGGCCGACCTATTTTGAGGCCAGTTATTGTTGTAAAATCTAATTGGGCCGACATGTTTGGGGTTCTCTATATATGGCATTGGTGCCTCATTTGTAAAGAGGGAGATTTTAGGAGTTTAGACTAGGCCACAATTTTGCTAAGTTAGAAGGCCAAAATTGGCAAGTAGTTTTCAGAATTAGTTGTAGGAGATGAGAGACTTGAAATTGTTATGCAATGCTAGAGAAGTAATGCAATTGGATTGTTGATTTGGCAAACTTTGTATTTATTTTTGACAGTTTTTTTATGGTTTCTTGTTCTTGACTCTTAGATATTAGATGTTAGATATTAGATATTAGATGTTAGATGTTAGATTTTAGCTCTTTTACAATGATGGTGAAATGTTAATGATGTTGATCGATTTCTGGTCCATACTTTTAGCAATTTGCTGATTGTAGATTGCTGTGTAAAGTTAGTCTGGGCCTCATTTTTGTGCTAAGTTCAACTGTGAATTTTTGTTTACATTGTGCCAGCAGTTGGGTATGTGAATGAATGTTCAAAGTCTGAAAATATTTGGGTTTCCCCAGAAGATCGCACCATTTCTGTGTAGTTGTAGGTTTGTCCTTGATCAAGCAGAGATCGGTTTTGTTAGGGATCTGTCCATTTGCAACTTTCATCATTATTGTGATTGATCTTAGGAGTTAGAATAAATAAAATCTCTCTGAAACCTTATCTCTTTTGCTATTTATTTTGAATCTGGGTTAGTTTTAGGATTGAAAGCATCACTATATTGTTGCATCTGATGAAAATTCACTTCCAGCATTGTTCATTTGTAAGGCCCCTTGTGATTACTAGCATTTTCACATATTATCTGAGTTGTTTATGCATTGTCATGACGTGACACCCGAGAGACCTTGGGGTGATTTTTGATAATTTATTGTTGAAGATTACCTTTCAAGAGAGATAGAATATTGTATTTTGTCTGAGTTGTTGCTGTGTAGAAAACACCATCAACATTGTCAAAATGAGGAAGGATACTCCTCTTCTAAAGAGGGATATGAATACAATGTCGATAGTCAAAAAAATAATGTGAATATGGAGCAAGAGGTGTTTTTTGATTAGGAAGAAAACCCATAGGAGGCGGCATACACATACAATGCAACACCTCAATTTCAGCTAAGAACTCCAATAGAGGAAGAAAAAAGGGCTATCATGACAAAAGCTGTAGTTGAGGAAAAAGGGAGGAGATATAATTTGAGAAGTAAACACATAGATGGAGATCAAGGGACACTAAGAAACATGTTCATCAACGAACATAGTTACAAGGAAAGTGCCTCATCTAATTAGAAGAAGGGTGAAGCAAAGAAACCTCAGAAACATGCCCAAAAAGAGAATGCCGACATTAAGCTTGATAAAACAATAAGAGATGACAAAGTCCAAAATGATTGGAAAAGAATCACTAAAACTAAGAAGAATGAACAAGGGATCATAGTCCCTTCATTTGACATGGCTTGGGAATTGGCTCAAACAAAAATGATAGTTTCCTTAATGGAGCTAATGAATATTGATGAATTTAGAGATACAACCCTTAGAATGGTCACCAATACATCCTAGAAGTAGAAGGATCAAAAGAAGTAAGTGAATGCTATGGAAAGGGAAATTACAAAGGTACTAGAGGTATATTTGGGGGATACACTCACAAAGAATCCCTCCAAAATAGATCCATTCTACACTATGTTGGTGATTAATAACAAGATGGTGAAGAATTGTATGATTGAGTCAATGGCAGCAATCAACATCATGCCATGGCTATCATGAAAGAGCTAGTTCTATGGGTAAATACTCACTACTGAATTTGACACCATATTATAATGGCCATGGATCAGTTGTTCAAAAAATATTTGTCGGAAGAGTGATGCAATGGTGAAAATCTTTCCGTCGCTATTTTTTTGTTGAAAGGCCGACAACAAATTAAATGTTGAAATAACGGCGAAGAATCGTCGTTCGACGGCAATGTGAAATACCTCAGGATTTTGTTGAAATATCAACAAAAACTTTGTGTATCCACCAATGAAAAGGGCAAGTAGTAGTGCCGAAACAACAGCAAACGTTTGTCACCATTACGACGAAATGGGCAAGGAGTAGCGTCGAAACAACACCAAAAGTTCATCGAATGTGCGATGAAATAGGCAAGTAGTAGCATCAAAACAACACCAATAGTTCATCAAATTTGTGATGAAATTAGCAAGGAGTAGCATTGGAAGAACACCAAAAGTTCATTGAAAGTGTGACGAAATGGGCAGGGAGTAGCGTGGTAGCAACGCCGAAAGATTTTCAAAATTGCAACGAAATGGGCAGGGAGTTATGATGAAATATTCGTCGCAGCTATAGCAACTTCGTCAAGCCTTTTTGTTGATTTGTCGGTGGTTTTCCTTGGTGGTTGTCATCGAAATTGTGACAAAGAATCATTTTTTTTTTTTTAAATATTCGTGGAAATGTACCATTATGGAGATTGACGACTGATCATACATACAGACTGCATATTGGTTTGATGCTTCAAACGATGCATTTCTTATATTGAAAAGTACATTACCTTATTGAGATTCTCTTTGTTTTGAGAATAGTTTAATATTCTCTGCTTAACCAAAGGCTTGACGGTGTGATTGGAAGCTCATTTGGCCTCCCCCCCTCACATCACTCTCAATTCCCATACCCAGTCATGTAACATTGTCATTGGTTCATCCGTGGCCAACATACTGCTTGTTCATTCATCCATTAATAAACATATAACATTCATTTCATTAACGCTATAACATTCATTTAATTGCTTTCTTCACCATTCCGTTTCAATTTCCACCCTGTAATATTCACATTCTTCAGTTTACCTTATTATCAAAATATAGTTTGTTGTGATGTGATTGCAATCCCTTTTGTTGTTTCTTTTTGGCTTCTCATGAAAGTAAATATTATTTTCTAAATCAATATATGTCCCCTTTGGTTGTCATGCCCTCGCTTGTGATCTTATTAATAGCAGCTGTGTCGATGCTCATGACATGGTGGCTTCAAGGATCTGCAATAGAAAAATGTTAAACTGATATGTTTTATTATTATTGTTACAAGTATTTCATTAATTAAAAGAACATTAGAGTGGTTCTCTTTACCTAATGGGTCCACATCATGTTCCTGAACTTTTGTTATAGAATCATGCTCAACATGTTGAACACCCTCTAAATCCTGATCTGCAGTTGAAACACAAAAGGTTACATTAATTAATACACTAATTGAAATTAAATATGTTTAAGAGAACATGAGGGTGATCCTCTTTACCGGATGGGGCCACATCATGTTCCTGATCTTCTCTAGCCTGATCATGCTCAACACGTTGATCACGGTCTACATGCTCTAAAGCTGAAACACGAAAGGTTACATTAATTAATACACCAATTGCAATTAAATATGTTTAAAATAACTTTAGAGTGGTCTTCTTTACCTGATGGGGCCACATCATATTCCTGATCTTGTCTAGCCTGATCATGCTCAACATGTTGATCACTCTCTACATGCTCTAAAGTGCCGGGATGCACACCATGACCTTCATCTACACGTTCTGCTCCACCCTCACCAGGCTGCATTCCAATGTCATGTGGAGTATATATTATCATTGCTTGAATGTTTAGAACAAATAGGCATGTAATTACTTTATGGTGAAATTAATATTAAATAGATTGTACAAATTATTCAATTTAAATAAATTTATTGAATTTATTTACCTGTATCATCAGAATCACAATGGAAGATTGTGTTTGCCCAGTCAAGACTCTTAGGCATTCAGCCACGGCTCCATAGCCTTGTTGGAAGGCAATCTTCAGGTCCTCTTCTATGGGAACTCTGTTGAATTCAGAGCCCTACATTTTTGTAGAAGATCATGAATTTTTCTTCTATGGTGTGATAAAACCAAAATTGTTTTCAATTTATTATAGTTTGGATGCAACATTTCATTTATTGATACTTACAATTCATGCCGCTAATTTCATATAACCACTAGATCCAAGTTTGTGTTTCTCGTGCTTTTCTAGTCTTTCCTTTGTTGCCTTCGATGTGTCGGGCAACCTATGAAAATTTTGAAATACAATAGATTATGTAAAAATAAAGAGTAATCAGTATATAATTACATTGTTGATAGTATCACACATATCATACTACTTTTTTAAAAAAATGTAATGGCATTTCCATAGCATACAGACATTGAGAGCATATAAAATACAGAGTTCAATCCATGAATTATAGAAAATAGATTTTTGTTGGTTATATTCATATCGTTGATTACATTGTACAAAACATACTACAACTACATAAATATCAGATGGTGACAGTTGTCTATGCTACCACATTTTTCATACATGTCTACCAAAGCATTTTATCAAATAGTTCACTGCCTTGCTGCTATGGCTAAAAGCCTAAAATAGGTGTTTTCAAACAAGCTATGGATGCTTGGAAAAAATCTATCGCTTGTAATAGTAAGCAATGTAGACAGTGATAAACTATTCAAAATGCCTCAAAGAAATGTGGTCTCATGGTGATGGAATGCCATGACAATCCATAGAAATTTGCTTGTCATGGCATTAGTTATGGCATTCCATCACCATGAGACCACATTTTTTTGAAGCATTTTTTCAAATAGTTCACTACCTTTTCTATGCTACCACATTTTTCATACATGTCTGCCAAAGCATTTTATCAAACAATTCAACGCCTTCATGCTATGGCTAAAAACTAAAAACCTAAAATAGGTGCTTTCGAACAATCTGGATGCTTGGAAAAATATACCAAAACATTAATAGTAAGCAATAACATAGACAAGGCGGTGGAATTGTTTGAAAAAATGCCTAAAAATGAAATCTCATAGTGATGGAATGCCATGACAATCCATAGCAATTTCTTGTCATGGCATTTGTCATGCCATTCCATCACCATGAAACCACATTTCTTTGAAACATTTTTTCAAAGAGTTCACTGCCTTGTCTATGCTAACACATTTTTCATACATGTCTATCAAAGCATTTTATCAAATAGTTCATTGCCTTGCTACTATGGCTAAAAGCCTAAAACAGGTGCTTTCGAACAAGCTATGGATGCTTGGAAAAAATCTATC
>VDFB02089795.1:0-33377 GCA_007258455.2 Sequoia sempervirens
TGTTAAAACTTCAAGAATGCTGACGGAATGCCCTGAATTACACACTTACTAAAAATAGTAAGTTGTCAGAATCTGATGAAATTTAGTTGAGAGTCTACTGGAAGCATACTGACAGCAACGCCAACCTCCGTTTTCAATTTATTCATTTCATTTGGTTTCAAATTGACCAGGAAAGTGCAAACCCTAATTCTCAGACTTGGTCAAATTTCACAATTAAGCTCACAAGTGGGAATGTCCCCCAAAAAGGCAGATAGCAGAAAGAGACAGAAAGAGAGAGAGAGACAAAACAAAGCCCAAAAAGACCAGAATGGAGCAAAAATTAGGGGGTCCCCATCTTGAATGGGGTGATGTGTGAAAAGGTCACAACAGGTACATCTTCTCTTTTCATTCGGATTTGATGATATCCCGAACGTAAGTCGATCTTGGAAAAATACCTTGCTCCATGAAGTTCATCCAGTAGTTCATCTATCTGTGGGATTCGATATCGATTCTTGATGGTTTTTTGGTTCAACGCCCTATAATCAATGCACATTCGCATCGTGCCATCTTTCTTTTTTACCAATACAACCTATGATGCAAAAGGGCTATTGTAAAGAACCGAACCAATTTTTTTTTGTTTTTTCAAATGCAATTACAATCAACACGCACTCGTTAAGGTTAGCTCTAAAACCAAAACGTTGTGTAAGCAACTCTAACCAAGAATGTACACCAGGATCCTGATGTGGGCAAGGTGTGAACATATGGTCAGAGGATCTAATGCAGATGCAAACTGAAAGGGAACTCTAACCAAGAATGCGTCTAGGATAGACGAGCATATGGTCAGAGGATCTAGATGCAAGATGAGTTGAAGTAACTCTAACCAAGGATGGCATCGAGTGATGGCGAGCATATGGTCAGAGGGTCCCTACAACTACTGACTGAAAGTAAACTTGACGCCAAAAATGTGCTTTCCAACCCAAGATGGGAATGGAGCTACCATATGGTAGAGATACTAAGGAATTGCAATGCAACTCAGAATGTAAATAGGCGGCAAGCCAGCCTCTTCCATTTATTCAGCGGGAAGTACAATAAAGTAAGAGAAAGATAGAGAGGAGAATTGCTAATAGTACTACTAATCAGCTTCCAATATGTTAGAATGCTTGCCAAAGCCTAGTAATCCAAGTTCTTCAATGCTGCAATAATTTGTAAGACTTCCTCAATGCTTGGCAAACCTTTCTGGACTCAAACTCCTCACAAATCTGCATTTATCTATGATTGATATAATAGACCATCAACTGAAATGAAGCAATCAGCAACCCTAGAACCCACCAAAATACTCACAACTCACTCAATACTTGCCAGAATGACATGAGACTTGATGCAAATGAAAGCTATAATGATGGCAATGAAGACTAGACAAAGAAACAACTAACAAATTGAAGTATTTTTTTTTCTAAACATTTGCCAGGCAAACCAGAATGGTACGGCCAAGAGAGGCGATTTTGCTTTTAAAAATCCAAATCTGCATTAAAAAATCTACAACTTTGCAAGAATGGTCGCCCCACATAGAGAAAAGGATTTATGCAATGCCCAAAACAATAATATTTCTATTTCATGAGATATGAGCAATTCTTACAATCAGCTATGATATTCAACAACTTCAAAATGAGACTGAAAAGCAAAACTAGAACTCCAAAAATGCAAGACAAACCTATTACAAACTATCTCTCAACTAGTTGCTATGTTTCAAGCAAGAAGAAGAGCCAAGCTAGGAGGCATTCATTCCTTGAAGCAATCCTGTTACCATTTTGGCAGCATAACAATATTGAAGTCATAAGATAGTGAAAATGAAGACCCAAGGCTCCCTTTTATAATTTTGAGGAGACACTTCCAGATGCTTCTAGAAGGTGCGCCCACTCCACAAGATGCTTTTAGGGTTTTGACATGACCAAGTCTTCTTTCAAGATGGCGTCCTTTTTCATAAAGGCAATTTTTCTTTAATTTAAAATTATCTTCTCTCCAAAAGTTGGCGTCCCACCTCCAAGAGCAATATTTGACCTTAGAAATATTAAAACTTTCCCTGATGATGCGTCCACCCATGAGGTCCCCCTTTTCAGAACAACTTAAAGTCATGAAGCTAGGCCAAGGGGTTATAACATTATAATATAACATTATTTTAATTAAAATACTTATCTCTCCAGAAAATGCATCAAAAGGCCCAAACAACCATACCAATTGAATTGACTACAGAGGGAAGCCAACTGAACTGAAGCCAATCTGTCTACTGCCAAAAATAGAATTTACTAAAAATAGTAAATTCGGAAAGTTGCTCAGATCAAAGTGCATGCGATACCATTGCGAAGCTTTCTGAAAACCTAGAAAGAATCCACAATCCAAAATCCCAAACTCCGAGATGTAGCCGTCATAACTTGCTAAAAATAGTAAGTTCGGAAAGGTTGCCTGATGTTGTTGCATGTCATACCTCCGCGAAGCTCTCTAAAAACCTAGAAAGAATCCAGAATCCAAACAGCCAAACTCCAACATGCAAACCCCTGAATCTTCAAAAGACCCCACCAAACAGCCGGAAACCCTAATTTTGCCACTGACTAGCCGACAACACCCCGAGGATAGGCCATCAATCACTGAAAAGTGCAGTGCTAAAAATGGGGACATCACACAAACATGCAAAACCTTTGAGGTTCCATACAACATCTCAATACAATGATGATTAAAGTTCTTTTAAATTCCCTTCACTCCCTTCTGAATTAAACCCTTAACTTTTCTGCATTTACTCCACTTTCTCTGCTTTTAATTTTCTGATGAGAGTGCACACATAGCATAAAGTTAATTGATAGAGATGAGATATGAATGCTTGAGAGACAACTCTCTCAATTTTCTGTACTTGCAATTTTTTTTAATAAAACTAGAATAGGGAAACTGCCATATTTGACTGTATAAATTAATTGAATGCCTATCATTTTAGTATCGATCTAGTCCTTATCCACTTATATATATGCAGTCTTTCTCATTTCCTCCTACTATAACAAAAATCAGCCATTAGGATCCTGCCCTTAATTTCAGCATGCTTTTTCTATTTATAGCTGGATATTCCCAGTTCAAATCAAAATCCCAGCCCCTACAACATTGTTGAACTTAAGCACATGGACAAAGAAGACTTTCTTCCAAAATTATGAGGATCTTCTTTCTGTATCCTTGATCCTCCTCCCCACTCAAAACAATAAAATATAGAGCATTAAAAGGAAAGCCTTGATGACAGATAGGCACTCTATATATTGCTTTTACTGGGATTTGTTTTGGACATTTAATTCAACTGTCAACACTTTAGAAATAGGGTCCTTTCTATCAGCAAGACAATTCTAACAGAGCTGTTTGTAGGATGCCAAAGTCTCTATTGTAAGAATGGAATGGGAAAAATTCAAAAATGAAAATCTGTAATATATAATCATGAATAAAGAAATATGAAAGGAATTTGTAAGCTTCAAATATGGAATGAGGAAAGTTGCCTGAAATTGATTATGTACTAATTCTTGTCAAGAAAGCCATTAGAAATAAAAAAGAAGAATCATTTAGTAATAGCTTGCAGTTTCTTGAACAAATAATTCGCTTTCATACTTACAAAGAATGCTTATCGGATGCTTTCTTGTGCAGGCATGGTATGATGCAAAAATCATCAGTATTGACAGGAAACCACATCGAGATGGCTGTGACTGTAAGTTCTATGTGAAATTTTATCGGGCTAATAAGGAGGATGTGCTTGATATTGAGCATCGGCCACTGTTTGGAAGCAAAAAAAGAAAATTAGGGATCAAGAGCATTGCCATTTTGCAAGCACCTTGCCAGCTAGAAGAGAAGCCCGCTATAATCAACAAACCTGTAGAGACATACGCCGAAGATTCTTCAACAATATGTATCCCATCAGTTGCTAGCAGATCTATGAAATTACAAATTGAAGAACTCATTTCCTTTTCTGTTAAGCAAGGAGTTGTTCTTGAAATCAGTTTAAAACTGCTCGAGGAAGTTGATCTTAATGATATGCATGAAGATAATGCACTTGGCCTCAAGGACAACGGTGACCAAGTTAACTTGTTTCATTCCAAATTCCAGTGGGGCAAGGATGTTGACTGTCTTATGATCAAGCAACAAGAAAGCATGCTGATTATCTCTTCCAATAAAGATATGGGATGTTTCATATTGTGTATAGATAAGTACCATGCATGTCAGGTAAATTTGCAATTTGATGACCAAAAAACTTCGGAGAGATTTAATGGGAATTCCGTTTACAGTGACAGATGTGACCATTCATGGATTCATAATGGCTTGTCAAAGATACCCCAAGAGTCTCACAATGAAATTGCCATTTCCAGACAGTCTGAATGTTTAACAAAGCAAAGCAAACAGTTTTTACCTGAAATAAAATGCAAGCCAGCAAGCAATCATCTTAAAAGAAGTATATGCTTTCCTGGAAAGCTGGAAAAACACAGAGATCAGGTAAGCAAGGTTAAGATGACAGCCAGATGTCCATCAACACCCTCAAGGAAGAAGCGTAAAATAGTTGCTAGCTCTAGTCGGTCACGGTATTTGCAGGCTCAAGCTCAAGAAATTGAATATAGAAAGGGTAAACAAAAATTGACATTACTGGGGCAGTGCAGCTCAAAAAGAATGAGAGAACCACGTTATGACATTTGCATTCTTAGGCGCTCAAGGCGCCTGAGAGAACAGGCCCAGATAATCCAAAATAAACTTTTACAGCTTCAGAAAGAAAATGCACTGATGAAATATGACATGCAAAAAGAGAGTTGTAAGAAGAGGAAAAACAAGGAAGTAGTGGGAAGCAACCCACCATTCAGCAATATCGAGTTTTCAAACATAAATGGGAATATAAATTTGAATACATGCTTTGACATTGAAGCGGTTGGGATTCCAACTGAAAAATGGATAGAGAATATACCTGCAAATAAATCAGGCATAGACATGTATACAGAGACATGTGACACTGCAAATTCGGGAATTTTTATGACATTAGATCTTGTTGAATTGCCAAGTGATGAGTATAAAACAAGGGGTGTAGAGAACAGTGAACTTGTTGTGCCTGAGATGGAAACTCTAACCATCACAATGACACCAGACGTCAATGTATCTAAGGAGGAAATTGTTGATAGCCATTCATTGATTCCTGTAGAGGTTGGTGATGGATTCAGAATGGAAATATCTAAGAGTGAAGCTAGTGAAGGAACAGATAGTGAACTTCCAATGGTTATAGTAAATGGGAGGATTGCAGATTTCAAACAGTCAAGCATGCCAATTAGTGATGTGATTTCAGCAAATTCATTGGAATTAGAAAATTCAGAGAGAGAGAACAAATGTCTATATAATCTAAATAATGGAGGGAGTCATGCAGGAGAGTTCTCAAAGAAATCAATACCACTGGATATGCAGAACAATGAAACTGCTTTTCACGAATACCTGCTGCACAGAAGTGATAAATCTATGTATTTGGAGGAAAAAACAGAACAGTTTGAAATAGAGGATGCCAATGGCACTGCACCTAAATTAGAAGGTTACAATCCAATACAGATAGGTGATCCTGGAAGCCCAATATTTGCAACTGTGGCAGATAATAGCCAATTTAATCAGAAATGTAACACCATCTTTGCTGAAGAAGCTGATACTGAAAATCATATGGAGAAAGTAAGTGCAATGGCATCACATATGGATGTATCTTTAATGATGGATAGAGACACAACTTCATTGATTTCTATACATTCAGAAGAACCAAACAAAGAGAGTAAATGCCGAAGGAGTCTAAAGGAAAAACCAAAGATCAAACAAGAGGCTCGAAGTAAACAAAGACTTCATTCTGCTGGCCAGAGGGAAATCACCAATGAGGGTGGGCTAGAAGAGGAAGGTTTTGGTACAAAGAGTCTTTCAAAATTAATGGAGGGGGGTTCACAAGGAGATCAACCAACTTCCTTCCATAGTGAGCTACATGCCTTGGGGAACTCTAAATATTTACAAGAAGTAACACAATCTAAAGCTGGCTATGCAAGTAATTTTGCCCTGCAAATAGGAGGAAATGAGTCTATGGAGATGGACAACATAGGCACACAATGTGTAGAAGTTTCTGATGGTAGGGATAGTGAGGAGATTAATGCTAATAATTGGATAGAGGAAGTAACTCCAAGCATGCTGCATGCAGGTGCATCCAAAGGGACAGTTCAAAAAACAGATCCAATGATATCTATTAACTCGGATAACAAAAAAAGAAAGTTTGAGTATCAAAACTATTGGAAAGACAGAAAGAAGCAGTTGGGAGCAGTCCTGCATGGAAAAGGAACTGTGTTCTTAAGCAAAGAAGAAAATGATCAACATTCTAGTGTAGACAGAGAGAATAATCATTATGTGCATATTTCAACAGTAAATGTAGCATCGAAAAGAAAAGATCATTCAGAGGACATAAAAATGAAGTTTCAACGGCTCTCTGCATCCATAGAATCTGAAATTCATAAACCTGCCCCTCCTGTTCTTGTCAGATGGTCAATGATAGAGAAAAAAAATGAGGTCCATGAAGGATTTATATCTGATCTAATTATCAATGAGGATGAATTTAATTTCAATGGCACAATAGAACAGAAAAGTTCAGACCTTGAGAATCTTTGGGAAGAAATGGAGCGGACACTCAATGGGGATCTGTATACTTCAGAAAACATGGTATGTGATAAACTACCTTGGGGAGGTTCCTATTATATCACTTTTTTAATAGGATATGAATATTCTACAATTTGTTAAAATCACTGTTTGGCATGCCACTATATTTTCCAAGTAAACTACTAATGTATTTATGTGAAGGTGTTCTAAATTGTGCAGCAATAGGAATATTAAGAGTCCATGAAACCCTCCCCCCCTATGAAATTAGTACTCAGCACAGTTATGATTGGCTTTAAAGTGCATGAAAAAGTAGCTCTAGGAAATAAATCTCTAATTTACAAGTTTGCTTAGGTAAAAGGAAAAACTATTCCATGGAAAAGATTAGATTGAAAATTTCAATGAACTAGGAGGCAATAGTGTAATGTCCCCATTTTTGCGAGCATCAGTTATTGTTGGATTAGCCTATCATTTTGACCCTCGTAGGCTAATGGACTTGATTAGGGGGTCTTTGAGGGCTGTTACTTGGTCGATTGGCGACATTACTTCTCTCCAGTGCTTTGCTAGGTTCAGTATTTGGCTTTGACAGTGGGTTTTGAGCTCAGACTAATGCACTTACTATTTATAGTAAGTTACCTTGGCAGTGAGTCAGAGTTACTATTATTAGCAGGGCACCTGGTCATATGTGGATTTGTAGGTGTTGACTTCAGTTTCAGTGGATATGGTGTAATAATGTGTATTTAAGGAGATATTAATATTTTAATGGCTTTTAATGATATTTAATTATAAAAGTTATATTATAAAGTTATTATTTAACTTTATAATGAGTGGGGCCATTTTAAGTGAATGTGCGATTAATACTTCATGAAAAGTACACCATGACATGAGCATATAATATAAGCTCAACAAAAGCAAATTTAAGGCAAATATTAAATGATGTGAAAAGCACACTTGGATCGATGCTTTTTGGAGAAGTATAAATAGAGCATCAAAAGCAAATCAACCTCATTATTGGATGAGCATTTGAATTTTCCTTTTTGTGTGTTCTTGGGATTTGAGCTTGAGACCTAGGGTTTCAGCTATTAGTCTCCATACCAGCATTGAAAAACGTGCACTCTTCAGTGTTTATGCAATCTTGAGGTTGTGAGAGATCAGCCGAATCATTGCCTGAGAGTTGGCTTCATTCAGGAGTCATCATTGAGCAGATTTGTGAGATTCCGCATAAGGGTTTCATCATCAGAAGATCATTATTCGGGTATGAATGTATTCATTGTAATTTCATGACATTATTTGGAATAATAATATAATTTTGCTTCTACATTTCTTTGTTCTATAAATCCTATTCTTTTATTTGGTAAAATCTACAAAAAAACGTCAAAGTTAGATCAAGAAGAACCAGGGGTTCTTACAGTGGTATCAGAGCGGTCTCTTGCCATCCTGAGTGGGTTACGGAAGAAAATTTCACAATAAGGGTTTGGATAAAAAAATATATATATTTAAATTGAAAGGGGTTTCAAAAATATCTTAGATTATCCGATTTGATGAGATTATCCATTCCGGAGTCATACTAGTTAAATTCCAGAGTGTTGGTTTGTTTATAAAGTCAGATACATGGAAAAAAAGGTAAACGTGGAAAGATTTGGACTCCAGCGCATAGGACAAAGGAGGATTGATTATAATAATCGAATCAAGATAGATAAAGACGAAAACACAGAAAAGACCAAAAAGAAAAAGAAAAAAGAAAAGGGCTGCTCTATTACCTCCTGTCGGGTCCTGCTTAGACGGAAGACTCACGGGCTAAATTGACAAAGGTTCCTATTTTGTGTAAAAGTCGATGACATACAATATATTGCTTCCAAGCAAAGACAAGCTTTGACAGAATAGGGAAAAAAATAAAAAATAAAAGTCGTCTGATATATTGTGGATAAAGCCAAAATCAAAATCGTGGTCATTTGGGGAAGCCGACAAAGGGAGGATGTCTTATTTGAGGAAGATCGCATGATTGAGGAAGAATCGTCTTTTTCACGGGAGCTGTCGAGAGCAGCTAGTGAAGAAACATCGAATTTTTGGAGGCTTTGAACTTATCAAAGAAGTCATCGCATATCTAAAGGACGTGGATTTTCGTTAGATAAAAGACAAAAGGAAAATAATAATCGCTAAAGGACAAGAAGACGGATAAGACAAAATAGTTATTTGGCTTTAAATAAAAGAATCGGGTCCTGCTTCAAAGAGAATACGATTTCTCTTCATATTGGAGGATGTTTTGTGATCAAGGCTCTATTGATCAAATCGCCATCTCAGCTGGGAGGTAAAATTTGAAGGACGTCATTTGAAGGGGACAAAGCTCATACATGTTAGCCGCTAAGTGACAAATTGGAATAAATAGGAAGAGTTCGTGGGTTGATAGAGGCGGCATACAAGGCAAGTCAATAAAGATTTGATTTATTGGCAGAATATTTATCGAGACCTGCTTGAGCTTCATATTGAAAGGAATTCAACTTGGAGAGTTCGCATAAGACAAGCAAATCATATGTTATCTGAAGAAAGCAACGTCATCATTGGAAGGCGTACAAAAAGGACAAATGATTTTAAATGGTTCCAAGACCACATTCAAAGTCATTAATCTAAAATCGAAACTTCAAAAAGGCAGTCAGATATTTAATTAAGGAAGACATCTGCAGCTATTTTTGTGCATCAATAATACCAAGGGGATTTCCAGCAAAGGGATTTTTGGGACGCAACTATCTATATCACTATATCTCCAGGTTTGTCTCAATCGCATATTTCTTGTAATTGCATATTCATTGATGATTTGCTCTCGTACAACAGTTGTAATGAGCATACTATCAATTTGAGATCTGCATATTTAGAAGGCTTTGCACAGGTTAGCCTATAAACATTCACTAGCAGTCCTATTGTGTTATTTGCAAGTTTGTATGAAGCTGAGTCATTGTCTTATATGTATCTGAAACTGATATTGCAACCCTTCCCTCTTGAGGAGTAATCAACATTGTACGTCATTGGGAACAACATTGCAAATGATAGAGTTTTGCTATAGCAATAATCAAAATGAGGGAATTCAAAAGAAACAATTATCAGCTGGTAAAAGAGTGCAAGCCAACTGTTTGATGAAATTCCGGAGTTCCAAAATCAGGGAAATTCAGAATTATGGCTACTAAATTTGTTGATGAGGTAATGGTTGCTTATGAGGAGTATAAAACACTTCCAGATAAGGTCAAAGGTCGTCTAGACTTCGAACAATATATGGAGCATCGAATGGATTATAACAAGCAAAGAAGCAAATCAAAGAAATGTGAGCAAGTGTTGAGAGCACCTTAAATAATATTCAGCGAAAACTTATGCTTTCACAACAAAGGTTAGCTCATAACTTGCAGCAGAATGAAGTTTGCATGCAAAGGTTAACCCATAACAGATTCGATTTACACGACAGCAGTAGTAAAACTTTGCATCAGCATGGGACAGCAGTGACTACAAGTGTACAGGATGCTACCAATGAGTTGGCACATGGAAGTACTCAGGAATTGGGTACTAATGATGCATTGTATGTTGTGGATTCATGTCGTGATGAGTCTAATTTTCTAGATCAGACCTTAGAAAACAAAACGAAAGTTTATTTATTGATATTGAATCCCAGGATTGTGAGATGGATGGACATGTAGTTACTGTTATCAATCTGAAGTTGCACCCTGTCGAACACGATGTTCAACACCTCAGTGTAACATGGGAAGACCTCTAAAGATGTGGGTTTCTTATAGACAGAGGTCAACCTCCGGAGAAGGCTGGCTTCCTTTGGTGTCACCTAACTACTGATTCTGTAAAGGGAAAGGGAGAAGGAGTGCATAAAAATAAAACTAACGCTATGGTGATACACCGAATTTATAAGAAATCATGAAATGAAAACAAGATGAACATACACTGGAAAGCTAATGGTTAGTATTTCACTTACTCAACATAACCCCTTTAGACTTATGCATCATTCTTAAAAGGCTTGATCTACATACATATCTTAAGAAGGAAAGATGAATTTCATAGCTTTAAGGCATGAATACAGATTTAGAAAACACAGTTGAAAACTTGCATAATCTAACAAATACCGAAATGAGAGTAATACAAACATTAACACTGGCTTCCGAGGTAAACTCTGTGTTTTATTCCAAATTCTAGTTGAGTTACAAAGCATACCTCAGCTGAGAGAGGATTGCTAAAAATCACTGACTCCAGAAAATGCACAATCCGAACCGCTTTACAAAGAGGCAAAAATGCCTTATATACAAAAGATGTCGACCCCCTAGGGCTTACAAAATATCAGTCTTTAGAAAGATCTGCCCTCAGATATTCGAATGAATTTAATGCTGTATTAAACGCGTGTCCCTGCTGTCCATGTCGGTGAAGAGTCGCTCCAGGAAAGGCCTCCTTGGTCTTTTGCAACCACAGCATTAACTTCATGGTCATCGTGTCCACCCGCGAACCTTCTTGCCGAGCTGCTTTGAATGCTCCTGGGCTCATAGCAGATCCACGTTGCTTTCGTTCTGTTGATCTTCCTCACAAGGGGGGCAAACTGTCAAGCGGCTCACCTGTAGTTCATTCGGATTGGTTGAATTCACGCCACATGAGATCGCCAGATGGTCAAAAGTCGCTCAGACTAAATCGCATGTCGGTGAGACACTAATCGTGTCTCCCCGATGCGATTAGACTCCTCAGCGGTTATCGGCATAGCTCATGACGATTGGCAAGACCACATAGCGAGTTCAAAAGTTATATTGACATCCGTAGTGGCCGTCGTCCGGACCATCGGAAAGACTTTTCGCTTTCGAGAAGACCTCATGGAAAGCCCTCTGGAGTCATACCGATATCCCTTTCCATCGCTTAGTCATCCGCATTCAGCAAGAGCTCCTTCAGTCGGCAGGAGGTCATACCGATCTTCGTGAGTTATACCGCTGTGCTCCACCGTCGACAGGACATCCATGTGTCGGTGAGACATCTTGGCGAATTCATCTTGTTTTGGCGAGGGCCCATCCTCCTGTGTTCATCGGTCGGTGAGACTTATCGGGTCGGGGAGACTTCTTCCCAAACTCTAAATATTATACCGAGGGCATCCTTTGTCGGCAGGACATCCATGTGTCGGCCAGACTTTATGCTGAAGGCAATACTCTCTTGGCGAGACTACCCTTGTTCGCCAAGATATCATGTCGAGCTATTTATGTCACATCGAAGGCACAAAACATGTCGGTGTGACCTCTTTCCATCGGTGAGACCTCATATCGATGACGCCTCCCCTCGCCGAGAGCTCACTTTTCTTGTCGGGGAGACTGCCATATCGGCAAGACCTTTTGCCGAAGGCACCTTTCGCCGAGACCTTATAACGATGTCATCCACATCGGCAAGACCTTTTGTTGTCGGCGAGACTTCTTGCCGAAGGAAAAACACATATCGAGACCCTTCATTGGTCGATAGGATCTCATACCTTCGTCGAGACATCATGTCGACTCTACTTTCCTTTGGAACGAGCTGTTGACGTGGTTTTTGAGACCGCACCAACACAGAATAAAGTCTCCCAACGGACGCTCTATCCTCTCTTGAACAAAGTATTCAGCATGCTAAGATTGCGAGTAAGATCATGCTTTCAACTCCAAGGTTCCTTGAGTGCAATAGGCTCGGTTTGGCTCGATGTGATATTCTTTGGTATGTCAAGGGGACTTACACAATTGTTCGACGGCTAACAACAAGCGATGACTAAGGGCTTTCGTGTGATTCAAATGATTTGGCGGGTGCATAAGTTTCCTAATTCTAACCGGAAATGAACTGAATTTAAAAGGGTGTAGGGCCTAAGAAGTTTATGTTCTATTCTAAATGCAGGATATGTGGAGCTTTGTTTCAATAGACTTCAACCGGATTTCACCTAGCCTCCGTCGGACAGCCTCAGCAAAATCGGTGCAATCTTCAAAGGAAATAGCAAAAGATGTTCAAATTATGACTTAACATGCATACACCATCACAACGACGCATATAAGCATATAAATCACAACCGAAGTTAAACTCAATGTAATGTCCAGTTGACCACACAAGGCGAACTTATCATCAACAAGCCGCTAGTGGTATGGTATAAAGCGAAGCTAAATCAATAAAACACCACACACCAAAGTAAGCTACTTGCATGAAATTAAGCTACTTGGATACGAAAGGAAGAAGAGACCTTGCTAGCAATTCATGACAAGACGAATTCCATCATCAATGAAAAGATCTATTATCATAAAATGTGTTACACAACAATCTCCTCAAAAGTTTTCAAAGGGAAAACTTTCTCTCTTCTCCAAATTATGCAAAAATGCTCTACAATGCTATACTATCTAATTCTAATGCTAATACTCTCTCAATGTCTACTGTCTACTATTCCAATGTCTAATCTAATGCATTACAAATGAGGGGGACTCCCCCTTTATATAGCTAGCCAAGTCCCAAAAGACGGCTAGGGTTACAATCAATAGAGTGGCCAGAATCGTGCCACCTCAGCCCTAAATAATATTGCCCTAAAAACTGCCACAGAGGAGAGTGGGGTAATAAATGTGCCATAATGTCCACCATCATCCTTCTAGAAGATTCCGTTTGCAGACGCGTTCACACTGTCCTTGATCTTCCTTCTTGACTTTTCTTCTTTAACTTCTTTGTCACTTGAGCTAACACTTAGCCAATTTCTTGCAACTTCTTCTTCCTTCGAGATTGAAACTTGTAACTTTATCCTCCTTCGAAGGTTGTGATATCATCATGCTTCACCACTTCCAGACATCGTGCTCTGGCCTCCACGCTCATCCTGCAAAACAAGCAAGAAGAAAAGCATTAGAACACTTCATAATGTAAACTTAACTTACTTACCAAGATTTCCGCGCTTTGACTTCCAAGAATTCACTTCTTCGCATTCAAATTCCTCATGCCTTAGCCAAATTTTCAACCCATCTTCCTCAAGGGCGTATCATCTACTTCAACTGCATCTTGCAAATTCACTTCACCTGCTGGAGCTCTGACAACTTTGATTTTATTCATCTCTGGCTCAAGAAAACTATCATCCCGAAGAATTTGAGCAAATTCACCTAGGCAGTTCATTTCAAATTCATCGTCCGGAGAATTTCGTCTTGAGAACACATTTTCTTCATATTTGCCTTAGAAAATTTTCAAATTTTCCCTTAGGAAAATTCATCAACCTGGTGCCCACTTAAAATCTTCATCCCAGAATCCTCGACAAACTGTGGAAGACCTTAAAATCAACCTCATCGATAATCTTCGATACCCAGAAGAAAATTTTCTCCAGAACGCATCGAACCCATGGGTGCACAACGAACGGGTTCATTTTATTTCTCTAAATTTTGAACCTTAGAAAATTATTCTTTCAACAATATTGTCCTCGTTCTTCGATCCCCTCTGAGAATTTTGCTCTGACTTGGAAAATTTGTATCAATTATGTGCAGCTGGCAATCACTGACTTCATCTCTGGCAACTCTGCTCGTGCTTCAAGAAAATCTCACCACCTCTCCAGACTTAGGCATTTTTCTAAGGGAGAACATTTTGTGCCTTAGAAAATTTTAAATCACTTCGAAAATTTTGAAAAAAATTTTCTTAGAAAATTTTCATTTATCTATCATCTTGCCTGTGATGAGGAATTCTTTATCAACTCGCTTAGAAAATCTTCCTCGAACGCCCAACATGTATGACTCTCAATGCTTACATGTATATTTTTTTATCAGCTTCAACGCCTTAGGAAAATATTATTATTTTGCACTTCACACACTTGGGCGCATATATCATGTAGAGGGGTAATTTCACATCCACGCCTAGCATTTTCTTTTCTTTTTTATTCACCACTTAGCAATATTTTCTCCCATCGATTTTATTTCACCATCTTCACACCTTGCATGGCGCACACAGCACATGTAGAGGAGAATAATAACCACGCCTAGGTAAGCATTTTACTTCACACTTTATTCACCCTCCATCTTACTTCATCATGAGCACATTTCTCATACTCAGGAGAATGAAGACTTTATTTCAACGCCCTCTTTGACTTTCTCCTCTTCTTGGCGCATTTGAGGGGGTGAGAGGGATGGGCGCATTTGGCATGTAGTGGAGGATGAAAACTTTCAAGCGCTATCAACAAGTGACCTTTCATCTCCCACGTTTTTGTCCTCACATGCCCCCTTTTGGGCGCATTTTGCCTATGCAGCAGGATGAACTTGTTGACCAGCTTGACTTTGCTTTATTTTTGTCTTGACTTGCCATGCTTTGGGCGCATTTAGCCTATGCTGAAGGATGAAACACTTTGACTAATTTGACCCTTTTGCTTGTTGGGCGCATTTAGCATAGGGAGGTGGATTTTTATACTTAGCATATTTTTTCTTGAACATCTTTGCTTCTTCATCAAGCAGGGCGCATTTTGCTTGGGCAGGAGGACGAGCTTTCATACTGAGAATTTTTTTATGACCTCCAGCTGAGATGGGCGCATTTTGCCCCTGATGAAGGATGAACTTTTCATGCCTTAGCCATTTTTTTCTTCATTTTTGCCAGTTCTTCCATGCCTTACTATTTATAGTAAGTTCTCTCAATTTTGCACTTCTGGAGCTCGGATCAACTTGAAATTTCAAACATAGGTTCTTCATAACCCTATCAACCTGTCGACACTGCCACTTTTAGTCACCCTGCTATTTATAGCCTGTTTCTGAAGGTGACTTACTATAAATAGTAAGCTCATGTTTCTGATAGCTCCCAAGCTCTGATCGAGTTGAAATTTGAATGAGGCGATCCTCACCACGTGACCTGTTGGCTGACACTGATGCATGCAACCGATTTACTATTTTTAGCATGTTTCCAATCTGGCTTACTATAAATAGTAAGTGCTCCATTTGACTGAAATTTCACCCGTGAATGCTTTGAAGGATGCGACGATGGTTTTACCGGTTTCAAAAATTTTGACTTTTATGCCTATTTTAGGCTCCGTGAAACCCTAATTTGCATTGCATCGTATCAAATGATCTGTTTCCCGTTTACGGGCACCGCGATCGGCTCGTGATCCCGAGCTAGGGGCTGCCGGGACACACACCTAAAATAGCAAAGTCCTTCGCAGGGATTCCATTTGCATGTCATACCATCGCTCTTGAAAAACCCATCGGGAATCACCCGAACATGCAAAGAAACCTCGACATGCAAACCCTAAAATAGCCTCGGAAGGTGAATCCAAAGTGGTCATCTCGACTTGCATGTTACATTGTTGCGAAGGTCTTGAAAACCCGGAAGGAATATCAGGACATGCAAAGAAAACTCTGCATCTGCACCACGAAATTTGCTTCCGGGCTAGCTAAAATAGTAAGTTATTTGTTTTTGCTCAAATTTGGCATGCAACAGTCCGATATGCTCTGAATGTGTGTGACTGTCGGAATCTCAAAAATGTTGACGATCGCCTGGAATTTCACACTTACTAAAAATAGTAAGTACCTTAGAATCGGATGAAAATTTGCTGAGAGCCTGCTGGAAACATGCTGACAACAATGTTAAGCTCAATTTTCAATGTATTCACCTCGTTTGACTTCAAATTGGCTGGAAAGACTCAAACCCTAATTTCAGACTTGGCCAAATTCATGTTGAAGCTTGCAGATGGGAACGTCCCCAAGAAGCAGACCATAGAAAAGAGACAGACGGAGAGAGAGAGAGAGACACAAAAACCAAAGCCAAAAGACCAGAATGGAGCAAAAATTAGGGGTCCCCATCTTGAATGGGGCGATGTGTGAAAAAGGTCACAACACGAGCTCACATATTTTCTTGTCGGGGAGACCGCCACTTGTCGGCGAGACCTCATGCCGAAAGCACAATCCTTCGCCAAGACCGCTTCACCTCGGAGAGACTTCACCCCAACGGTGAGACCTTACAGCGAAGCCCCCATACCGTCGCCGAGACCTTGGCCTGTCGGCCAGACATTTGCCCGAGATGACCATCCTACGCCGAAAGCACTCCGTTTCGGTGTGACTTCGTCAGCCAGACCTCACGCCGATGATGTCTCCTCTTGCCGAGACTTCCTTAGTTGCCAAGAGGTCCTGTCGAACACAAACTGATCTCCCTGAGCTAATCATTTCGGCGTGACTCCCATCGGTCGGGAAGACTTCTTTCCGAAGTCACAACATTATACCGAAGCCATTCCACTTCGGCAAGACCCTCATTTGGTTGCCGAGACATCATATCGAGCTCTCCATTTCCTAGCGAAGGCATTCTGTTTTGGTAAGACATCATCTCCTCGGGCAGACCCTTCGCCGAAGGAATAACTTTATGCCGAGAGCTCCCCGGCGAACCGAAGTCGGCATGACCCTTGCTAGTCGCCAAAACATCACAGCGAGAGCCCCAACTTTCGCCAAGACCCTCCGTTAGTCGCTCTTTTTCTTGTCGGGGAGATACATGAAGACTCATGGCAACCCGAAAGTCCTGGTGACTGGCACACTTAGCCAAATGGAACGCATTGCTTATCGGCAAGACAACGAGAGGGTCTTGCCGACTTTCTTCTCTGAGGAGTTTTATGCCAAACTGACTGAGTAATCCCTTTGAAATGAGCTCCTTGTGAAATGGCATCAGATGCATGACCTAACCCTCGATGCAAATGTCCCCTTTGACCCTTATGAACATTTGAAACATAACCTATCTTGCCTGATTGAGCCCGTAGGTGAAAATTGGGTAACGGTTACATTGGAAGCAAAAGTGTGTGAAGAGAATGTTAAAACAACAGCTTCTACCTTACCAGTTGAGCCATCCGATGAGGTACATAGCAGCAGTACCTTAGATGTTGGGGGGTGCATGGATAATAGCACACAGCATGCTGCTGATCATGAGGTGAGTGATGTAGATTCAGCTTCATATCACAGTGCAGATTTTGAGCCTGAGAGATTGTATGGGAATGATCAGTTTCAGAGATATCATTTGGTTGGGCAACTTAAGGTTGATGATGGTATGATTGCCTCAACTATTGAGCATTTTGATGTTGCTCGTCAGATGTTGGCTGCCTATGGTTGGAGTACTCCTATGTCAGATGAGCATGGTGATGGTGGCCTTTCCCTTGCAAAGTTCCATGCACTATGAGAAGCCATTGGAATACTGAAACATAATTACTTGTAGTTATTGGCTGATAGAGACTTTCTTCTCGAGTGGGACTGCATTTGCTATGATGCACTGAAGGGGAAGGAGGAGGAGGTTGATGATCTCACCCATGAGCTTGAGGTGATTATGGACTCGTTGGAGAGCGCTTAGTCAGCCCTTCGTGAGTCACAGTCACAGGTAGAGGAGCTTACCGTGGAGTTGAGTATGGCACAGTTTTCTCCAGCTTCAGATACAGTATAGTTACCTACAACAACAGCTTCTAATGATTTGATATCTATAGGTTGTAGTGAGGATGTGGCTACATCCATCATGGATTCTGGCACAGTAGTCTCAAATGGGATGAGTATTTTGATTGAGAGTAGTAGAGGACCACATGTAGCATCAGGTTCTCTTGAGGTCAATACTATGACAAAATTTGCAGATGAGATTGTTGATAGCTCGTGTGGCAGTGGTGGATTCTCTCGAGAGTTGTGTGTTGGTGCACAACGCTACTCCATCATCTTCATAGGAGATTCACAGGGTGTCATCTCGTTGGGAGTATGGCTGTCATGTTGATTTGTTTCCCTCTCTTGGAAGCAAATCAGTGACTTCATCTCATGCAGTTGATTTTGGACGCCAACTTGTTATGTCTTAGAGTCAAAGTTATTAGCTGCCTGATTCCAGTATTGCTAGTGATGAGCCATTGACTGAGGTTGGAGCGTTCTACTGCCACTGCATAGTGAGGAATGCTCATCATTTTTCTTTTGATCCACATGCAGAGGACTTAATGATGCATCGGTGTGGATTGGTTCCGGGATTATACCATCCATTGTGGGATGGGTATTCACCATCTTCAATAGATGGGATCAATAGCTGCAAGTTGGATTACTTGCAAAGTCAACGCATCCATGGGAGTTCAGTAGAGTATGGAGATAGTGGTTGTGTTACAGTCACTTTCAGGCATTCATATCTTCACATGATGGATGGATGTGAGTTCAGTTTGCTTTGGGACCCAGGTGGTGACAGAGTTAGTGTTGCATTCTGGATGGGTTATGACGAGTTGCTTCACCTTTTTCAGCATGGTGAAGTTGAGATCAGATTTGAGCAGTGGAAGTTTGAGGGAATTTCTCATGGCAAACTTCTAATCTGGATTTGGGATCCAGGTATATTTGGTTGGACACTCTTCAGTGCACTGTGGGATCCTTCATGTGCATCAGGATTCCAGTTTGGGTTTATTGGGGAATATTGCAGTATGTACATGGTGAGGATTACTTGCAATTTTACTTTTGGTTCCCATGTGCATGATTCGTTTGAGATGCACAATTTCAGTGCTTAGGGATTGGATAGTTGGTATGGTGTTCATCTTTGCATAGTTGTGGTTATGCTGATGTTGCGGCAATTGTGCTTTAGTATGGGACATTTCACAATCTTCCGTTGGTTTTCCAGTGTAGTGGAGTTTATTTGCAGTCGTGATTGCTTGGGGACAACCAATCTTAGGGAGGGTGGACTGTAATGTCCCCATTTTTGCGAGCATCAGTTATTGTTGGATTAGCCTATCATTTTGACCCTCGTAGGCTAATGGACTTAATTAGGGGGTCTTCGAGGGTTGTTACTTGGTCGATTGGTGACATTACTTCTCTCCAGTGCTTTGCTAGGTTCATTATTTGGCTTTGACAGTGGGTTTTTAGCTCAGACTAATGCACTTACTATTTATAGTAAGTTACCTTGGCAGTGAGTCAGAGTTACTATTATTAGTAGCGCACCTGGTCATATGTGGATTTGCAGTGTTGACTTCAGTTTCAGTGGATATGGCGTAATAATGTGTATTTAAGGAGATATTAATATTTTAATGGCTTTTAATGATATTTAATTATAAAATTTATATTATAAAGTTATTATTTAACTTTATAGTGAGTGGGACCATTTTGTGAATGTGTGATTAATACTTCATGAAAAGTACACCATGACATGAGAATATAATATAAGGTCAACAAAAGCAAATTTAAAGCATTTATTAAATGATATGTAAAGCACACTTGGATCGATGCTTTTTGGAGAAGTATAAATAGAGCATCAAAAGCAAATCAACCTCATTATTGGATGAGCATTTGACTTTTCCTTTTTGTGTGTTCTTGGGATTTGAGCTTGAGACCTAGGGTTTTGTTGATGTGTTTTTTGTGACCGCACCAACACAGAATAAAGTCGCCAACGGCTACCCTATTCTCTCTTGATCAAAGTATCCAACATGCTAAGATTGCGAGAGAGTTCGTGCGTTCAACTCCAAGGTTCCTTTAGTGCAAATAGTCTCAGTTGGCTTGATGTGATTTGTTGGTATTTCAAGGGGACTTATGGAATTGTTCAACAACAGAGGAAGGGGTTTTCACAATTCTATAGATTTATCAATGAAGCACGAGTTTCCTATTCTAACCAGAAAGTACTGAATTTAAAGTAGTTGTAGGGTTTAGAGAGTCTAAATCTATTCTAAGTGCGGGATATGGAGCTCAACTTCAGCAAACTTCAACCGGACGTCACTTTCCCTTGCGTCGGACAGCTTCCACGGAGTCGGTGCAATCTTCAAGGGAGGTGACTAAAGATTTTTAAACCACCACTTTGACATGAAGATACCATCACAACGACGCATACCATCATTCAAACTGTGATTGAAGTTAGGCTCATAATGTTTCTAGTTGACCACACAAGGCGAACACATCGTCATTGAGCCCGCTAGTGGTATGGATAAGTGAAGCTTTCTTAGATCAAACACCACATTCCATTATTACTATCTACTTGCATGAAATGAAATTTACCCGACTTTAAGCTACTATTCGAATCAGAAGGACGAAGAAATCTTGCTAGCTACTCACAACAAAAGACGAAATTCACCATCAATGAAAACTCTTTTTATTGAGAGAGCGTTCACAACAATTTCTTACAAAGTTTTCAAAGGGAAAACTTTCCCTCTTCTTCAAACTATCCTATCAATCTATACTAAGCTACCTCTAAGCTATTACCTAGCTGTCTCTCTATTCTCTAATGATCTAATGTCTAATCCCGTACAAATGAGGGGGGGTGCCCCTTTTATAGCTGGCCAAGTCCAATGGACGGCTCAGATTACAATCAGATGGAGGGCTCAGATCGAGCCACATAAGCCCTAACCCTAAAATCCGCCACTAAGAAGAGTGGGGTAATAAATGACCAAGTAATGTCTACCATCTTCTAGAAGATTCCTGTCTGCAAACGCGTTCACACTGTTTTTTTTTTCTTCTCGACTGCAAATTGGATGAGTTTGATCATCATGGCTTCTATTTCTTGGACTGGTATGGCAAGTACGTTCTCGATTTGACTTCAAGGCGACAACTTCTTTCTCCCGCTCAATGATGATTTTCTTCTCTAACTCTGAACTGCATGAGGATAATTATTTCTCCACCCCTAATCTTGAAGGATTTTCTTATCTTGGACTCGAGCATTCCTTCCTTGCCATGTACTTCTCTGAATTGAGTGCATATTAGGTCCTTGAGGAGAAATTCCAACACTTAGCCATTTCTTCCAACATGCAACTTTTCTTCCTTCGAGGTTGAAATGTAGTCTTGGGGTATTTGCTCCATCACTTCAATTCCTCCCACTTTGGTTCCGTCGTTTGTCCTGCAAATGAAACAAAGGGGACATCAAAACACTTTACAATATAAATCCACTCTACTTACCAGATCTCCATGTTTTGACCTCCAATATTTGAATGATCTCTGAATCTGATAGGGCTCATCTCTTTTTCTCCAGCAGGCTTTGCCTTCTTTACAACCTTTCATCATGGGCGCATATCATCCTGATATTCGAGTTTCACTTCATCTCCAAATTCTTCATGCCTTAGCCAAATTTCCATCTAGTAGCCTTAGAAACTTTATCCAACCTGAAGGCGCGTTTAGAGGGTGTTGTTTGATTCCTCTCTGTCTTAGAAAATTTTCCAACCAGCATGATACCCCCTTTTTGCCTTAGCCAAATTCCCAACCCATCTGCCTTAGAAATAATTTATTTCCTCTAGAAAATTCATCAACCAGGTGCCTGAGTAAAATCTCCATCTTAAAGTCTCCGACAGGGCGTCAAGAATTTCAAAATCATATCCTTGTTGAAGATATCTAGTACACAGAAGGAAATTCTTCCCAGAAGACATCAAATTCATGTGTCTACAAATGAAGGGGTACTTTTAATTTTTTGTTATTTTCAACCTTTGAAAAAGATTTCTCACCAAAGTCTATTCTTACTTCTCATTTAGGCGTACTTGAGGTGGAGTCAAACATTTTTCATTACCTTCACAAGCTGGGCGCATCTACTATCTTTGAACTTCCATTTCAACTTGCCTTAGAAATTTTCAAGCTACCCCTTGGCACTTGGGTGCATTTAACCCTCTTCACTTTCATTTTTCCATACTTGAATATTTTCCAATCACTTGCTCTAGTTGGGCGCATTTAGCCCTCTGCACTTCTAATTTCCTTGTCTTAGAGAAATTCCTTCAATACTCAATTCTTGTCCCAGGCGCACTTGGAGGTGTCAACTTCTAGTTTCAACGCCTTAGTAACATTTCCTACCCTTCTCAAGGTCTAGGCACATATAGAGTAGTGAACTTTCAGTTTTGATGCCTTAGAAAAATTTCTAACTCTTCCCACTAGCTTGGGCACAAATGAGGGGTCATCCTTCAAGTTACAATCACTTAGAAACTTCTAACTCCTCCTCCAAAGTTAGGCGCATATGGAGGTCCTTCAAGTTTAAATGCCTTAGAAATTTTTAATATTCTTGTCTTCAAGGCTGGGCACATTTGAAACTTAGAATATTTTCTATCTCCACCTCATGATTTAGGTGCATCTACACCCTTGAGCTTTCAATTTTCAACACTTAGGCATTTTCTTACCTCCCCCTCAAGCTTGGGTGCATTTAGGAGGTTGTACTTCTAGTTTCATTGCCTTAGACAAATTTCTTCTTCACCTTGTCATCTTGGGTGCTTCTAGGGTGTTGTGGTTTCAATTTCCATGCCTTAGAATTTTTTTATGACTTCTCTCTCAAGGTAAAGCGCATTCAAGAGGTGGCACTTCAACTTTCAAACACTTAGAAATTTTTCCAACTCCTTCTCCAAGTATCTCTTTCTTCAAGGGCGCATATAGGGTCTGACCTTCAATTTTCACCACTTAGAAACCTTTTCCATCTCCCCTCTTGAGCTGGGCACATTTGAGGGTATCTACCTTCAATTCCAATGCCTTAGAAAGATTTTGAGTCACCTTCTTTCCTCTAGGCGGATTTGGACCCTTCAACTTTCATTTTTCACACTTAGAAAATTTTCCAATGCCTCTTCAAGTGTAGGCGCATTCGCCACCTTGAGGTTCCATTTTCCATCACTTAGAAATTAATCCAACCTCTTCTCCAAGTCAGGGAGCATTCGGGGACCTCTACTTTCAATTTTCAAGACTTGGAAAATTTTTAAGCTCTTCTTCTCAACTTGGGCGCATTTGGCAAGGGTTACTTCCACTTTTATTGCCTTAGAAAATTTCCAACTCAACCTCTTGGCACTTGGGTGCATTTCACCCCTCTTACTTCCAATTTGTGACACTTAGAAAGTTTGCTAACCTTTTCCTCTTAGTCAAGGCGCATTTGGGGGTATGGGCTTCCAATTTTCTTGCCTTAGACAATTTTCTTCTGTCTCCAAGCTAAGGCGCATATGACTAGGCCTACTTCAAGTTTCAAACACTTAGAAGAATTTTGAGGTTCTTCTTCTCCTTGGGCGCATATGAGGGTAGGAGCCTCAAGTTTTGAGTACTTAGTCAATTTTCAAGCCTCCTCCTTCAAGTTTGGGCGCATTTAGCCCTTTGTAGTTTCAATTTCAATGACTTAATCAAATTTCCATCAACTTTCCTTTACCTTGGGTGCTTTTGAGGGGTCAAGCTTCCAGTTTCAAACACTTAGAATTTTTTTATGACTCTCCTCTCAAGCTAAGGCGCATTTCAGCAGTTGAGCTTCAAGTTTCAATGCCTTAGCAAAATTTTCATCCATCTGTTTGCTCCTTGAGGTGCATTTGGGAGGCTGAGCTTCCATTTTTTTTAGACTTAGATGAAAATTTCATGGCTCTTCAAGCGGATTTTGATGCTGGAGTTTTCAGCTTATCAGACTTGGATGAATTTCAAAGCTTTCGTCCGATTTGAAGTGGTTTGTTCATGTTGCCTTTGACTTGCCCTAGCTTTCTATTTTTAGAAAGTTTCTCAAATTTTGCATTTTAAGCTGATTTCTAGCTCCAAAAAGCTTGATTTTCACTTTATCTCGAACCTCGTGATGTGATTGAGCTGCTGGCATCTGATGCCTGCATATACCTGCTATTTTTAGCAACTTACTAAAAATAGTAATTGCTCAGAATGAGCTCAAATTTTGCGTGCTGAATGCTTGAAGGACGTCAATCGTGGCTGGATACTGCTTTTGCGTGAATGTCATGTTTCGCCCTAGATTTTAGGAAACCCTAATTCCTCAGCACAGGCCTGCTAAAAATAGTAAGTGCTTGATTTTTGAATCTCTGTAGCTCCGTTTGGTTTGAAATTCAAGCCATGGGGTCCTCATCACTTGTTTGACCTGTTCATACTGATGCCTCATGCTGACTTGCTATTTATAGCATGTTTCTGGAGGTGCTTTACTATTTATAGCAACTACTTGATTTCATGACCTCCACAACTCTGTTTGACTTGAAATTTGAATGTTGTGATCCTCATTGGTAGACTTGCTTGTTCACATTGGCGTCTGATGCTAACTTACTATTTATAGCCTGTTTCAAACGTGGCTTACTATAAATAGTAAGTGCTCCGATTGCCTTCAAAATTTACCAGCGGACTCCTTGAAAGATGCTGATCACGATGGGATACCTTGGTTTTTGGAAATTTTGGCATTTGACCCCTCATTTTGGGTCTTAAAGTTGGAAACCCTAATTTGACTTGCATGTCTATCAAATGACCTCTGTTTGGCCTTGTTTCTATTGCATGCCAATTAGTTTGTGATTTTGAAGTGTTGGGTAGCTGCCGGAGTGGTACTGCTAAAAATAGTAAGTGGTTGAAAAAAGTGATCAACCAACTATCGAACGAGTTTGCATGTCACACTGCTCGAGAGATCTTGAAAAACCTAGAAAAACCCAAAAAAATCAACATGCGAGCACCGGCTAAAAATAGCAAGTTCTTGAAAAGTGACCAGCTCCGCTTGCATGTTACCTCATTGCGAAGCTCTCAGAAAACCTAGAAAGATTATGCAAACATGCGCTGAGAAATCTCGCATGCAAACCATAAAAATAGCCTCCGAAGACGGCTCTTGAAACAATTCTAATCTTTGTTTGCATGTTATACCATTGCGAAGCTCCCGAAAAAACCCACAAAGAATCTTCAGACATGCATCTGAAAATCCAACATGTGAACCCTAAATGTGGCCCCCGAAGGCAGGACTGCTAAAAATAGCAAGTTGTTCGTTTCAACTCAAATTTGGCAGGTAGGTAGCTTGCAGAGTTCTAAGTGCAGTGCAGTCGTCAGAATTTGAAAATCCTAAGGAAATAGGCCCCAAATTGCTACTTACAAAAAATAGCAAGTTGCCAGAATTCATTGAAATTCTGCTGGGGACCTGCTCGAAGCCATCTAACAACAATGTTAATCTCAAATTTCAATAGCCAAACTTGATTTGACCTCAAATTGACGTGAAGGGATCAGACCCTAATTCTCAGACTTAGCCAAAATTTCAATCCAGACAGGCACATCCCCAGAAAGACAGATAGAACAAGAGAGAGACAACAGGAAAACAAACCAAAAATCAAGCCAAAAGTCCAAAACGAAGCAAAAATTAGGGGGTCCCCATTTGCAATGGGGCGATGTGTGAAAAAGTTCACAACAGGTTTCAGCTGTTAGTCTCCATACCAGCATTGAAGAATGTGCACTCTTCAGTGTTTATGCAATCTTGAGGTTGTGAGAGATCAGCCGAATCATTGCCTAAGAGTTGGCTTCATTTAGGAGTCATCATTGAGCAGATTTGTGAGATTCCGCATAAGGGTTTCATCATCAGAAGATCATTATCCGGGTATGAATGTATTCATTGCAATTTCATGACATTATCTGGAATAATAATAGAATTTTGCTTCTACATTTCTTTGTTCTGTAAATCCTATGCTTTTATCTGGTAAAATCTACGAAAAAACGTCAAAGTTAGATCAAGAAGAACTAGGGGTTCTTACAAATAGATTCCACGCTTGAGATCTTAAATACAACATAGAAAATTGTTCATTTCTTAAGTCCAAGCATGTCTGTGTCATGAGATTGTTTTTATTCTTCTTGTGAAATATCACGACTTTTGTTGACATAAAAACTTATCTTTCAATAGAACAAATATAGTTAAAAGTCTCGCATTGCTTCAGATGATTGTACACATTCAATTGTATAAATTGATCGTTTCATTTTCTTTCCCTTAACTTCATCTTCTTTTCATTACAGCTTCGTTAGTTGATTTAAGTAGGACATGCTTGAGATCTTAAATGCAACATAGCAAATTGTTCATTCCTTAAGTCCAAGCATGTCCGTGTCATGAGATTGTTTTTATTCTTCTTGTGAAATATCACAACTTTTGTTGACATCAAAACTTATCTTTCAATAGAATAAATAGAGTTAAAAGTCCCGCATTGCTTCAAATGATTGTACACGTTCAATTGTATAAATTGATCGTTTCATTTTCTTTCCCTTACTTTCATCTTCTTTTCAATACAGCTTCATTAGTTGATTTAAATAGGACAACATAGCATTTCATATACAATGTGTCATACACTTAGTTTGTCTATCTTGTTCTATGTATTAGCATTTGGCTTCTATCTCCTCAAATCACATCTATCAATATCCATGGTGTCATTTGTGATCCTTGTTAATTATATTTTTGTGAGAGATTTTAGGAGCAGATTTAGCACAGAAATAATACTGTATTTCTCTCACCTATTCGTTCAATTATATTACATATTTATAGGAATTCCATCTTTTGTATTATAGGGGTGTTCCTATAACAACTCCCTAACATAGATGAGTTGCTTTAACAACTCATAATACAAACAGATAAACCACAACCAACAACCTACAGGAATGATGTAATATTCCCAAGACCCCCCTTTATTACATCATTCTCCAAATGAGGATAGTGTTGTGACCTTTTTCACACATCGCCCCATTTCAAGATGGGGATCCCCTAATTTTTGCTTCGTCTCGGTCTTTTGGCTTTGCTTTTGGGTCGTTTTGTCGTTGTCTCTCTTTTCTACTGTCTGTCTTTCCGGGGATGTGCCCGTCTTTGAGCTTGAAATAAAATTTTGGCCAAGTCTGAGAATTAGGGTTTGCACTTTCTTGGTCAATTTGAAACCAAATGTAGTGAATAAATTGAAAACGGAGATTAACGTTGCTATCAGTATGCTTCCAGTAGACTCTCAGCTAAATTTCATCAGATTCTGACAACTTACTATTTTTAGTAAGTGTGTAATTTAGGGTGTTTTCTCAGCATTCTTGAAATTTAAACAATCACACTGCATCCAGAACATGTCAGGCTACTCTCGTGCAAAATTTGAGCTGAAACCGACCACTTACTATTTTTAGCAGTTCAGCTTCTAGAGCAAATTTCAGGGTTTATATGAAAAATTTTCAACACATATCTGAAGATTCCTTCTGGGTTTTCAAAGACCTTCGCGATGGTGTGACATGCAAAGTGAGATAATAACTTTCAAAGTTAAGCCTTCAGAGGCTATTTTTAGGGTTTGCATGTCAGGATTTTCTTTGCATGTCAGGTGATTCTTTGTGGGTTTTTCGAGACCTATGCAGTGGTGTGACATGCAAAGCAGGATAATCACTTATTCAGGAACTTGCTATTTTTAGCAAGTGCACTCTGGCAGCCGCCTCCCAGCATTTCAGAATCATGAACATAATAGAATGCAACAGAAACGAGGTCAAACGGAGGTCGTTTGATATGCATGCAAGTCAAATTCGGGTTTCCAGTTTCGGGACCAAAAAAGAGGGATAAAAAGTCAGAATTTTCAAAAACCGGTGTATCCCACTGCGATCAGCATCTTTCAAGCTATCTGCTGGTAAAATTTGAGGGCAATCGGAGCACTTACTATTTATAGTAAGTCATTTTAGAAACTGGCTAAAAATAGTAAATCAACGTCAGGCGTCGGTGTCAACAGGCAGGTCACGTGGTGAGGAGAGCGTCATTCGAATTTCAAGTCAAACAGAGTTATGGAGGTCTCAGAAACGAGCAAGTACTATAAATAGTAAATCACCTTCAGAAACATGCTATTTTTAGCAGGTCAGCTCAGGATGGCAGCGTGAACAGGTTGACAAGGTCATAAGTGTCCTATGTTTAAAATTTCAAAACGATCTGAGCTTCAGAAGTATGAAAATTCAAGAACTTACTATATATAGCAGAGCATGGATAGGCAGGCAAAAGAAGGTGTGGAGAAAATTCTAAGTCTGAAGTTCCTCCACCTTGAAATTGCGCCCTCATCCTCAGCTGGCTGGCAGATGAAAATTCTAAGTTGAGTTCATCCTGCAGCCTACCTCATATGCGCCCTCTTCAAGAATCAAGATGATTGAAAAATTCTCTAAGTATTGGAATATCCTGCTTCACCTTCAAAATGCGCCCAGCTACAGGGGGCATCAAGAAAAAAATGTTAAGTGTGGAGTCAAGTCCATTGCCACCCTTGAATTGCGCCCACCTTGCCAAGAGAAATGAAGAAAGTTCTAAGTGTTGAGTTCATCCACCTCCACCCTTAAAATGCGCTCAAGAAAAAAAAAATAGGGAGATAAAAAGTTTCTAAGTGTTGAGGTAAATCCTCCTCAACATGCTAAATGCGCCCTCATCATCAAGCATGCAAGAAGAATCCAAAATCTGAAATTATCCTCCTCTCACCCCAAAATGTGCCCATACTAAGAAGCTTGGAAGAGAAGGTCAAAGAGTCAACAAGTTCCATCCTCCTCAAGGTAGGAAATGCGCCCATGCTAAGAAGTTTAGAAGAAATTCAAAAGGAAAGTTAAGGCGTGGTAAGTTGATCCTCTTGCATGTGCCAAATGCGCCCATCCTACATCATGTACTAGATGCGCCCAAGTCAAAGAAGGTAATTGCATGTCAAGAAAATATTCTAAGGCATAAGTTCATCCTCTTGCCTAACCTAAATGCGCCCATGCAAAGTAGGTATACATGCAAAACATGCAAAAAGACAAACGCCCATGCAAAGTTGGTATTCATGCAAAGTAGGTATTCATGCAAAGAGGAAAAGGACAAAAGTATTCAAGGCGTTATGTATAGGCAAAATGAGTTAAAGAAATTCGAATTCATGCAAAGGAGGAAAAAGACAAAAGTATCCATGGAAGGAGGAGGAAGAAGACAAGGCGTTGAAAGCACATAAAGACACAAGCCAAAGGTAGAGTTGAAAATGTTCCTCTTCAAGTGTGATATGCGCCCAAGTTAGGGAGGAATTGCTAAAAATATTCTAAGTAAGAGTTTCATCCTTTACCTCATGCCAAATGCGCCCAAGCTGCATGGTAGAATAAATTTGAAAAAGAATCAAGGGCGTAGCTAATATCCTCTTACATGTGTGAAGTGCTCCCAAGGTGGTGATGGAAATATGCTAGGCGTTGGGAAAATATTTTCTTCATGACATACAAGTGTGCTCAAGGCGTTTGATTAAAAAAAAAAAAATCCTCTAAGTGAGTTGATAAAAAAAATTTCTCACCACAGACAAGATGATTTGAAGACGAAATTAAAAAAATTTCTAAAAATTCAAAATTCAAAATGCTAAGTGATTTAAAATTTTCTAAGGCACAAAATGTTCTTCCTTAGGAAAAACGCCTTAGTCTAATAAAGTGGTGGAATTTTCTTGAGACACAAACAAGATTGCCAGTGGAGGAGTCCGAGGATACCAGCTTCACAGGTGGATAAAATATTTTCAAGACAGAGCAACAAGAAATGTTCACAGATGTGAAGAACGGGATTAAATTTGTTAAAAATTATTTTTCCAAGGTTCAAAATTCAAGAAAATTAAATGAACCCGTTCGTTGTATACCCATGAATTTGACACGTTCTGAAGAAAATTTTCTTCTGGGTATTGAAGATTGTCAACGAGGAGTGGATTTCAAGGTCCTCTGCACTTCGCCAAGGCATTTAGGATGGAGAATTTGATCGGCGCTTAAATAATGAATTTCCTAAGTAAAAGTTTGAAAATTTTTCTAAGGCAAGAAAGGAAAAGGATGTTGAAATATGTCGCCTTGATGGATGAATTCGAAGTTGGGTGCCTAGATAATTTTTGATCATATTCTTGATGAAAGCATTTTTTTTTCGAAGCCTAAGTTGGATGAAATATCAGAGTGAAGTATGCCCAGGCAGAATGCAAGGTGGGTTGGAAATTTGGCTAAGGCATGAAAAATTTGAGGATGAAGTTGGCTGGAGAAAACGATGAACCCTTGGAAGTTAAAACATGAAAATCAGGTAAGTAAGTTGAGTTTTTACTATGAAGTGTTCTAATGCTCTTCTCCTTGCTTGTTTTGCAGGAGAAATATCGAGACTAAACGGTGGTGACTTGGGGGAGATGAAGCGGATACTTGGAGAAAGTGGCTAAGTGTTGAGACTTAGTGACAAAGAGGAAATGTTTCCAAAACTCAAGATGGAGAAAAGAATGGAAGCCCAAGCAAAGTTGAAGAACAACGTCAAGAAGAAGATCAAGAACAGTGTGAACGTGTTTCAAAGTTGGAATCTTCTAGAAGGATGATGGACATTAATGGCTCATTTATTACCCCACCCCTCTTGGTGGCGGTTTTTAGGGTGAATCTTGTTTAGGGCTGAGGTGGCACAATCTGGGCCATCCAGCCGATTGTAATCTGAGCTGTCTGTTGGACTTGGCCAACTATAAAGGGGGAGTCCCCCTCATTTGTACTCATTAGAAATTAAGCTTAGAGAGTTGGAAGCCGGTAGACATAGAGTAGAGGGACAGCAGAAGTAGCTTAGTATAGATTGATAGTGTAGTTGAAGAGAAGGAAAGTTTCCCGCCAGAAAACTTTTGCAAAGAATTGTTGTGTAAAACTTTCATAATAAAGATCTTTTCATTGATGGTGAAATTAAGTCTTGTTATGGATAGCCTAGCGAGGTTTCTTCATCCCTTCTACTTCAAGTAGCGTAGAGTAGCGTAATTTCATTTCTATGCAAGTAGATGTTAATTGTGGAACGTGGTCTTCAATTTGAGCAAACTTCATCTATCCATACCACTAGTGTGTTTGCTGATGGTGAATGCGCCTTGTGTGGTCAACTGGAATATCGTGTACTTAACTTCGATCATGATTTGTATGCTTATATGCGTCGTTGTGATGGTATTTTCATGCTAAGTTGTAATTTGAACACCTTTCACCACTCCTTTGAAGATTGCACCGGTTTTGTGGAAGCTGTCCAAAGCGAGGCAAAGCAGAGCCTGGTTGAAGCTTGTGAGAATTGATCACCATGTCCCATGCCTTAGAATAGATTTAGAGCCTTCTTAACCCTGCAACCACTTTAAATTCAGTACTTTCTGGTTAGAATAGGAAACATGTACTTCACTGATAAATCTGTCGAACTGTGAAAACCCCTTCCTCTACTGTTGAACAATTCCGTAAGTCCCCTTGAAATACCAGCAAATCACATTGAGCCAATTGAGACTATTCGCATTGAAGGAACCTTGGAGTTGAACGCACGAACTCTCTCGCAATCTTAGCATGTTGGATACTTTGATCAAGAGAGAATAGGGTAGCCGTTGGCGACTTTATTTTGCGTTGGTGCGGTCACGAAAAACACATCAACAGATAGGTGGACTAACAAAACTTGACAAACACATTCACTAGTTCATAAAAGATACAAGGTCTTATTAAGGACATACACATCTACTCGTCACAAGCAATAGTAGAACTTGCCTCACTATGCTTCTTTAGTAGGATTGACCTTACTAGGCTTTTTATCCAAGGATAGGGACAAACACAACTACCCATGGAACTAGGGATAGGAACTAACACTTCTACCTGAGGTCATACAACAGATTTGGATAGGGACAAACACATCTATCCAATATCAACTTTATGAATAGGGACACACACTTCTACTCACTGTTGGCATTTCAATTCGAACCTCTAGAATGCGGATTGGGAACGGACAACTATGCAGAGTTAGACTGCTCTTGAAATTAGGAGGGGAATCTCCCTCTTCGCTGATGATGCTTAAAAATAAATACTAAACTAATTTCCAATCTTTTTATCTCAGCTGAGAGCACAAGGTTATAAAACTCTTTGCATCGTAGCTGAGGTTTTCTCTGGTTTCGCAAACTTTCAACTACAAATAGGCCTAAACTAATGACGCTTCTAATAACTTAGGTAAATTCAGAGCTTGAGAATTAGAAGTAAACAAGGAATGATTGATAACAAAAAACTTAAATAAACTCGCTCCCAGCTAACACCTAAAGACTCATTGTACTTATGAGGTGTAAGCTGAAATAAAGATTAAACAAGAAAATACATAAGATGAAAGTACTGAAAATAATTGAGATAGTAGATCAAAGCAAGATAGGCATAATATTTTCTTTCTCAATATTCTCCAATGACAATTACACTTCTAGGACAGAAAATTGTAGCAAAGTAGGCTTACAATATGCGATCAACCAAATTACATAAACAAAAGTTGAACAAACACTGAATAACAAAGTAGGCAAAATAAGCTCAGCAATTTGTTATCACAATAACAGTTAAAAATAAATGGGAAAGGCTGCCCTTATTTATACACAAACAAAGGAGTAGCGAACCCTAAAATCTCCTTGTTTTTAACAATTAGTCTTGCCAACATGCAAGCTTTATTTCTAGGTCCAAACAAAAGATAATTGATAACTAACCATCAGTTATCTGAAAGCTTCAACTATACACTAGATATTTCCAAAGAATAGATATGCATGAAAAGAGAACAATTGGTTTAACTTGGAAAAGGAATCAAGTTAACTGCTGCCTTTACTTTAGTTCTATCTCTAGAAATCTTTGCATGCTCCAACTGGCAGTTCACTCATTGGTAACTTGGGAAAGCATATCCTCCAGAAAGCTACTAACTACCTCTTCATCAGGAACACTGATACTCTTCAGAACAATGTACTGTCTTTCCAACATCTCTTCACCATCTACGATCAGATTTAGAAATTATTTTCTCTTTTCAGCTGTTTCATCAAATTTTTCTGACATGGAAACCACATGATTTATCTTCAAGGCAACAGGGTCACCATTGAAACTGCAACGGACAAGGTTTTGAAACTCTGTCTGTACTTCACCGAGATCAAAGTAAGTGCCATCTTCATGTTGATATTGACAAGGGATCTGTGACACAAACGTGCTTACAAACTTGAGAGTATTAGCAACCTTTTGTCTATATTCAGTGAATTCTACAGATAGTCCTTCGTAGGTTTTTACTTTGAAGAGGTGTTGTTCTCTCTAAGAAAAAAGCTTCTTCTTATGCTCTTTTGCAACAACTGAATCATAAGCTATCCTCAAGTTGAAAATGATGATCTCTTCTCTTAGCTTCCTTTCTGCTATATTTTGCTCGGA
>VDFB02089796.1:0-25087 GCA_007258455.2 Sequoia sempervirens
CCTTTTCTTTTGAAGGGTTCCCGAGGGATCCCTTTGAAAGATTTTGAATCTATTGATAGTCTGCGTGACTATTCACTTACTTTCCTATGCAAACTCTTTCAGACATGTTCTATTTGTGGGTAAACATGTTGCTTTGTAGGTGTGCCTGTGAAGCCTCTTTCTGACTATTCAGAGTCCCCTTTCTTTGGTTTCCTCTATGTGAGAGATCTTGGGGGATACATTCTTGTAGTTCTACAAGTCTGTAGGGAACTTCTTTTGAGCTTCCTCCATGTGATAGATCTTGGGGGTGGCTCCCCTGCAAGTCTGTAGGTCTACAAGGCGCTTTCTCAGCTTCCTCTATGTGAGAGATCTTGGGGAACACTTCCTTGCAAGTCTGCGGGTCTGTAAGGTGCTTTTCTGGGTATCCTTCATGCGATAGATCTTGAAGGACACCTTCCCTGCAAGTCTGTGGATATGTAGGGTGCTTTCTCGGCTTCCTCCATGTGAGAGATCTTGGGGGACGCCTTCCTTGCAGGTATGTAGGTCTGTACGACGCTTTTTTGGGTATCCTTCATGTGAGACATCTTGGAGGACACCTTCCTTGTAGTTTTACGGGTCTGTAAGGCACTTTTCTGTGTATTCTTCATCTGAGAGATCTTGGAGGACACCTTCCTTGTAGCTCTGCGGGCCTGTGAGGTGCTTACATTCTTAATTTCTCTTTCATCTCAATTGTATATACCAGATTGAAGATCTGCATATTCTTCATCCTAAGTATATGCCCTTCCTCTCTTCATTTAATAATTCTTATAAGTGTGTTATTTTTTAATTTGGGGGCGATGCATAGTACTGAGACAACCTTCTACATCGAGGTCTCTTTTACTTTGTTGACTCAAATCCTTTAGCTTTTTATGTTCTAACATTGTTGTTTGGTGTAGGTTTTTCTTGTCTAATGCATTTGTTTTGTAGGTCTTCAACCTAGGGGCATGCTTTCGTGGTTTGAAGATTTATCTACTTCCTCTGCAGTATCCTTTTGGCATATGATGTTATTTATGTTTAGTAGATTTCCTTTAGTGTGTATATTAGTGTAGATTCATATGCCTGCTAAAGTGGGGGAAAAATGTATAGTCATAAAATTGCACCCCTTGCAATTTCACATACATTCTTACATATGCTTTAGTGTCCACTTCCTTAGCATCTTGAGTAGGCTCATTTTAGCCCTTGCATCAGCCTTTTTCCCTTCTCAGGATGCTCCTACACTCTTTTTCAGCAGCTACCCTTGTGCGTTAGCTTTGCGTCAAACTTTGTGCTTTTCTTGTTCACGTCATTTTGTAGTGTGACGTGTCCTAACACTAGTGCGCCATGCGAACATCTGTGTGTTGCACTAGCTTCCTGCAATGTTTCAACGCTCAAACGACTGTTTCTATGCATGTTCGCCACTTGTCACCTCCTTTGGTCGGTGGTAACGGTTGGAGATGCCCTAAAATGGCTCGGGAAGCTTCTTTTCCCTCCTTAAAAGCATTCTTTTCAATCCATAATTTGGTCTTCTAAGTTCTTATAACTTCTTCCTCTGCTCCACTCTTCTGCTTCTAACTTCTCTCCCAAGCATTCTACCATCTTTCTCTTTCTTGCACAGCTTCACATTGCTTGTTACAGTAGCACTCTCAAGCTCTCATTGCACCTCTTTGCAACACACTCTTGGCTTTTACAGCTCTCTTTGCCTCCCTCCTTGCAGCTCCTTTTGCTCTTCTATCTCTATCTTGAGTAGTGAATCCCCCTTCTCTACAATATATACATATATATATATATGTACATATATATGTATATACATGTATGTATGTATGTATATGTATATATATGTACATATATATACATACATACATACATACATGTATATACATATATATGCACATATATGTATATACATACATATACATTTATATATGTATATAAATGTATAATATATATATATATATACATATATATGTACATATATGTATAATATATACATGTATGTATGTATATATATATATATATATATATATATATATATATATATATATATATACTAGCATAATAAATATATATATATATGTATTGGCATAGTGAAATTTTAAAATATAATCAATTATATTAGCCCCACCTACTTAGTTAAATAAATTCAATCCATGTTTGAGGAATTTGATCAATATCAAATTGAGATGGTAAAGATGTTGTATCTTGAGCTCCAAGATTCAATTTCGTAATTGCATGATGTTGTCTCATTTTTTTTTCAGTTTCACACTCCTCCAAAACTTGAGGTTTTCGTTAACTTCCTTGGTATGATGTTCAATATATATCAATCTAATAGAATTGATAGAAAATATGAAAAATAGTAATTGCATGCTATTAACTTCAAGCACAAAACATGAAAATTATCATTTAAAATCTTTAAAACATGAAAATAATAGTTGATACTACCAAATTCAATCTAAAAATGTTTAATTTAATTCTTCTACATTGATAAAACAAGAAAATATGGTAGAATTATTAAACAATGATTATAATTTTAACAAAATCAAGAAAAGAAAGTTTCTATGTTGAAGAATGCACAATATGAAAAGTAAAACAAAGCACGAGGATCTAGAATCACAAGATCCACATACTTTTTTTTACCATTTTGGAGCTTTCCTTCTCAAAAAATGTGAGCACATTCACACTTGTGCTTGCCTTGGGTATTGACAGCTCTTAGAGTTGAGTTTACCTAGAAAATTGACCTAAAGGGTTGGATTTACATGTCAATGCTCAAAAACATATTTTTCATAAATTATAAAAAAATAACTAAATCTTAAGCATGTTTTTTCATATTTACATATCTTTCAATGTTGAGTTGAAAAATACCACAACAACATCAAGTTATTTTTACCTTTCTAACCATGCATTTTTTCTACATTTTCAATATGTTAAGGTTTTGATCTTTATTTTATTTTATTAGTGTCTTCTTATTTTTTGTTGAAAACCAATGTATAGTATTTTTTATTTAATTTTCTATTCTTTCATCAAAATTTGAAATAAATTATATTTGTGCATTCTAGACTATTTTATACACATTAAAAAAATTAACTTTCGATTAGTTTCCAAAGAAATTAGGGGGAGCACACTAAATTTTTATTTTTCAAAATGTGTCCACTTTGAAAATTGGTAAAATATTATATATTCATTAAAAAATTAGCAAATAAATCAAACATAAACTACATGGTGTTAGGTAATTTTCCACAAAATAATTTATAAGGGAGCACACTAGACACTATATACTTTTGACATAATTAAGAGCACTTTGTGCGCCCCCTATTTGAACCTATTAATCTCCATCATTTAAAAATAAACTATTCATTTAGAAAGTAGATTCATAGCACTACGACTCTTGTTTTTGTTGCATCTTCAAATTTTGAATTAATTATCTTCAATTTCTCATGCAAAATAAATTTCTACTAATTCTAGAAAAAAGGGCCACTTAAGACCCTCTTTTGGTCTCCCATTCTCATACACATACCCACTAGTTGAAGAAGATTTCCTCTCTTCATGGGTGATCCCACAAAGCTAGTTTACAATTTCTAGGAGATTCTGATTTTTGTTGAAATCACATATTTTTAAAAAATATAATGATTTAAGCTTTAAAAATTTCCATTTAAAGCATTCCAATTGAAGAGGGTTGATCAAAATACCTTAGATCAAACCCCCTTGGATAGAACCCTGCTAATTTTAAACCATACCTATAACGAAGTCTCCTTTACAACTATCAAAATGTTGATAAAAAACCACTTTTGATTTACCTTTTGGGGGATCAAATGAATTCATTTAAAAATAAATAAAAATTAAGTATGTAGTCCTTATTATAATCTTCCCAAAAAGTATAATTTTAAATAAATTTAATTTTATTATTATATTTATTTTTATTTCTTATGAATGTAGGTTTTTCACCAAAAATCAAGCTCTCTATTTTGCACATGTGGAAAAATAGAAGATTATAAAAAAAAATTTGAAAAATATGAGTTCACCAGATATTGAAATCCTTGATCCAACAAAAAAAAAAGAAAAATTGAATTTTGATACATACAAAAAAAGTTGTGTTATATGATCCGTGTATGTTTGAATTGTAATTGGTTTGACTTCAAAACTTGATTAAGGAAAAAATATTGAATAAAACACTATGAAACCAATTGGAAGCACTAGATATTGTAGTTAAAAATCTAAATTAAAAAAAATAGAATTTTATCCTTCATGGAAAAAAAGTTGTGTTATACAATGAGCGTCACTCCTAAAAAATGGTGTTTACTGAAAAAAAAACTAGTTTTCGAAGGAGATGGAAAAAAAAGTGCAATATGATTCCAAAAATTTTGAAAAAAAATATATTTATAATCTGCAAAAAAAATTTCACAAATCACTAGTTTGCATCATCTTCAAATTCCTCACAGTTTAGCCGCTATAGGTGCCCGAAAGTGAAGATTTGGTTAGAAAAAATTAGTTCAATGTCTAGTTTGGCCAAAAATTGTAAACCAGTATTGTGGGATCACCCTCATATATTTGAATTCACTAAGGCATGTAAAGAATGGTTTTGCTTCTCTCCTCATTCTTGTTGATTTCCCCATATGCTCTAAAAGTTGTTTGACTCTTAGTATGGAAAATTTCCTTATTTATAGCCAATAAAAAAGATACCAAAGTAAAAAGATACTTTTAAAACTGAATCAAATCAAAATAAATATATTTCCCGTTGTTTCAATCTATTCATAATAAATAAAAAGTAGATCTAAAAGTATCAAGGTTTTAGAGCTATTGGATTCACAAGATTAGGTATTTGTGCACCCTTTTAAATGATAATATTTGTTGTGAGTTAAAATTTGTTTGCAGGCATAGGGTGTAGGTTGTTTCAATAGCCATCATGACTCATGTTCCTTTTCTATGCTTATAAATTTATACCAAGGAAATTATGACTACAACATCTAATAAAATCCTTTTTTTGTTATGTTTGATGATATTCATACCTATTCTAATGCTACCATTGAAGGTGTGGTCATGAGGGATGTTGATAGAGAAGTTAATACATTTGCATTTTTTTGGTAGTTTCTAAAACCTTTCAACAAATATAATTCAATTACGACATATGTTGAAAGCTTTCTAACAAAGAAATAATGTTAATGAGATGGACTCCCAATGTTGAAAAATGAACAATAACCACTTAAATACATAATGAGATGTCAACTACAAGCATACTCATTCTAAATGCCAAATCCATGATACTAACTTTATTTAGAGGGTTGAAAACTAACATAACAAATTTTTCCAATGGTCTTATGTTTGCAAATTACATTTGCATGGAATTTTCCAAAGATTTTTCAACAAATCTATATACATGTAAAACTTACAAAAATAGCATTCATGAGGCCCTAGATAGAGGAATGGAAGCGTGACCACATTTCTTTGCACTCATCAATATTTATCTAAGGCATTAAGATATAAATTGCTTAGCACTTTCAAAAGATATCAATTGATGCTAATAAGCTAAATCATAATAGTCATTTGGAAATTAAAATATTTTCTTTGACCAAACATGAATTATGTTTAAGAAATATATCTTTCAAATATACAATGAAAAATGTAAACAAAAATAATAATGAATATCAACACAATAAAATCTTATGCTAAAAGTGGTGACTAATTTATGCAATCTGACATTGTTTACCTACTAAATATGTTTTGATTAAGGGTAAAATATGAGTTTTGATGGGGCCCGAAACCCAAAACAAAGGTAGACAAGCTGCACTTAAAATACAACATAAACCAACAGCAGCCCCACAAAATCCACTAAAGATACCTCATGACTACACACATTGCATCATACAAACAATCAAGGGCCTTGGACCCTTGAACAACCTGGTTTTAACTAGGACCAGAAACCCTTTTAGATTTTCACTGACCCTGCCTGAATCCGCCAGGCATCAGCAAACCCGTCGCTCATAGAAGACACCCTTGAGCCAAAGAAGATAATAGAACCCGTCTACATCTACTAGGCATCAAAAAACCAGCCGCTCAAGGGAGTCACCCCTAAGCCAAGAAAGATAAACTAGATGATGGTGTAAGACACCATCAGACCCCTAATCACAAACAACAGTAATCACCTGAAACAGTCAGGCACCCAAGCATCCAATTTGCAACAAACCATCTGCTTATCAGCCAAAATAGAGTCCAAAAAAATAGAGAACTTGTTCACCTCCCTGCAACACCATCCCACACGATCAGCCATCCCAACATCCACCTCTAAAGGATAGGGCTCCCCTCTAGTAGAGAGAAAGAAATGGATCACCTTCCCACCAAAACCACTATGCTCTTGCCCACCAAAGCTCCACCTCAACAGGACAACTACCACCTTCACCTCAATAGAAGAGGGTTCCACCTCAAAAGGAACAATATCCCCCTCTATAGGAGACTCAAGTTGAGACACCTGATGGCAACCGACTTTAGTAGGAAGGGAAATCATGTCTTCCTTAAGAATCACGAGCCTCAAGAACTAACAGGAAGGAACAAGACATAAAACAAAGAGCAGATAATGTTGGGCCATCAGAGGAAACCCAACCATCAACAACCCAACACCAGTCATCACACAAAGCATAAAAACCATTGGCATCTTCCACCAGAATCCCAAAACAACCATCATTAAATAAAAACCTCCCTACATCAAGATAAACTTCACCAAATCAGGGGGCTTCACAGCCACAAGGCCAAACATAAAAATATGCAACCCCAAACAAAGGGGGACCAGAACCAACTGCCAACAGGCCACCATAACACCAAATTGTAGGAAGTTCAACTAGGTAAACACAACCAGCCAGATGAAAAACCCAGACAACAACTCCTCCATAGACCAAGAGGAGGCAACATAAAACTTCAAAAAGAAGCACAGGCCAAAAGACCACCAAAAACCCAAACCCAAAGAGAGCACCAAAAATATCCAAGAGCAAGAGGAACCCAAGAGCAACAAAGAAGGTAACCACAACCAAAACAGAGTCCCAGACTCAAAAAGAGCAAGAAAATCCAAGTTCCACAGGGAGCAGGGGGACCAACCAAGACAGTAAAGAGGAGAAGGCTTAGCAACAAAGAGCCCCAAGCTACCCTGACATGCTGATCAGGGCCAAAAATGAGCCAAACCTCCTCAAAACCAGCCAGAAGGAGACACCACCAGGCCACCGAGAGGGAAAAAGAAGAAACCCACCCAAACTGAAAACAAAAACCCCCAAAAACAAGCCTCCATATGCACAATAGGAAGATATGAAGAGCAGCCCAGAGGAAGTAGGAGGCAGAACAGATCAGCAATAAGAACCACAAGTCCATCCTATTGCACCGAATAGGACTAAAGATAAACCCATTCCACAACCAGCCAACGCACAACCACTCCCACTGTGAGAAGGCACCCAAAACTGCAAGACATCCATGATCCAGGAAGGATAAGCCCAAACCAAAGAAAAGAATCCATCAACAGATCTCCTTCCACCATAGTCAATACCAATAGCATCAGAAGCTACCCCTATCCAACACAAACAACCAAGAAGCAACGCCTTCCCCTCAAAACCCACGACCAAGGCAGGAGAGAAGAGGAAAGCCCAACCACTGCTTGACTGCTCCATTTGTCTAGATTCAAATGGAGGTAGAGAAAAAACCAAATGCATGAGGCATTCAGCCACTACCCAGCACTGCCAACAGTCCAACGCTCCATCAACATTGTCATCCTCCTCACCCGCTTGATCCTCCTCTACGAAATTTGAACCAGCGCTCCCACTGGGTTTCCCGCTCGCCTCTCGCCGCTCCATTTTCCTATTGATCTTGAAGTATGTTATAATGGACTGAATCCAACTACCTACTAAATATGTTATCAAAATGATGCTTGAATTTTATTTTCATTCATTATAAAATTAGAAGGTTACACATTCATTTCACGTTGGACGCACTAAAATGTCAGAATGGGAATTAAAAAATAAAGCATTAAAAATAATATTTAAAACAATTTATTCTAATGCACACAAACATTTGTTTGAGTGTCAAAAAGATACATATGATCAACATATTGTTGATATGTGAATTCTCTCATTTTCCATGCAACAATGTTCACATTATTCTTATTGTACTAAATTAACTACATAAGTATGCATTTACTATTGATGGTTAAAATAATGGATGAGAGGACAAATTTATAGATTGTATAAAGATTGAATTTGTGACTTTGTATAAAGATTGAATTTGTGACTTAGATTTGACATGAATCATGAGTTTGATACGATTGAGGGGGTGAATGTGATGTAGATATAATCCAACACTCAACCATAAATACCAACAATCTAAAATTTCAACTTAGAATTTGTTTGAAATAACACAAAAATTTGCAAGAAGTGTCTTCATTTCTTATACAAATTCTCATGAAATTACATAATAACAAAACATTTCTGAAAATACATGTTATTGTAGCCATAAGGGATAATGAGAAACATTACATAACTGATATAAATCTGATTTACAATAGCAAATATCAATACACAAATTATCTCCTTCAATTTATCTTCATTCACAAGACTCTAGCTCCATCAACCTGCAATCATCATTAGAAATCACTGCCGAAAAACAACCATGAAATCATCAAACTTCTTGATGTTGTAGCATACCTCCAACTTGCAAAAAAAATGTCTTATTAGTCTCTTTCAACCTTCTCGAGCTTCTAAATTTTTCAATCTCTCTTCACATAGACTTCACTAGCTCACTATCTTTGAAAATGTGGAGCTCACTAGCTCCCTAAAACATGGGCTTCTATGCAAATAGAGATCTGCAACAATGGAGTCTTTAAATCCTCTCTTCAATCCAATAGTATCTCCCCATCTCAACCTGCAAAAACTCCAAATCCATCTTCCCAAATGTCAAGGCCTGAATATATGGATTTGTGAATGATAAAACCACTATGGTTTTCCAAAACCACAAGAAAAACACATCCTTGGAAAACCCACGCACCATTCCAAGGAGAAATAATCATAAAATAATAAAATTAATCAATGCTCACATGGCCTTCACATGGGCATCTAAACCATGGCCAATCAAATTTGGTGAACAATGACACCTCTATTGATTCTCGACGGCTCTGATGACTCCAAATATGGGTCACATGCACCAACATGCAAACATAGTGGCCCCAACATGAAAATGCATGCAAAGTATGCAAATGATCATGCAAGAACATGCATGCAAAGTGGTCCCCACCTATAATTGGATGCCGCAAATGAAATATTCCAATTTAAATGCCTTTGAAACTTTTTCCAAAGCATAAATTTCCTCCAAAAATTACATTTGCAAATCACCACAAGGGAAAATTACAATGTTGCAAATTAAAAATATTTATTTTTCACACACCTTATCCCTTGTTGAAAACAACAAAATAAAATAGTAATATTTTTGGTGATGCAATATTGCCACTATACCAAGGATGCTCCTACATTAGATACCAAGAGTAGGATTTTTTTATGAATATGGATTCACAAAATGGAGATGAGTGATAGTACCACCCTTTCCAATTGCAAGAAATATTTAGCAAACTCCATCACTAAAATTAGTACCTCTGATTTGTTCTTCTTTCTCCTCTTTGAGCACCTTGCTAGAACAAGTATCCTTCTCCTCTGACGATTCTTCTCTACACTCAACATCTTCAATGTGGAATCAGCTCCACCATAAACTAGCCACCTCCACCAAATGCAACTCACACTCTCTTCCAATCTTCTGGGATTCAACCCACCATAGTCCGACCACATCCACCAAAATGCACCTACACTAAACTTTGCAACACCAAACAAATATTCTACATACCAAACACCACTAGCAAACATTGTTTGAACCAACTTATCCAAAATATGCAAATCATCATTTTTCTCAAATTTTAAAAAACATGAATCAATATTATTGCCAGCTGCAACTCTTTCATCTACATAAAATACACTCTCATCTTCATTGTAAAAATAAAAAATATTGTGTATTACCTCTTTCTCTCCAACCTTTATCTCACCACTATCTGTCATATCTTCTTCAACTTCACTATTAGATGCACTTTCATCTTCCAATACCTTCAAGTTCTCCAAAGGAAACTCCTTTACTACTACAACATAATTTTCCTCTTTGATTGATGCACTTTTTTTTTGCTTCTCATCCTATGCTACAATCTCACCATCTTCCTTCACACTATCCTCAAAGCATACTTCTGCAATGTTATCTCCCTCATGTTTACCTGCATACACAACTATGACAAAAAATTTGCCTTTATTCTTTGTCATTTCATCAAACACTTGCCACACACCCTCAATATTCAACCTCTCAGGTATAGACTACCTCACATTCGACGATCTATCTACACATCGCACACACTCCACCCCCAGGTCCTGGTGCAAACTACCTCTAATTAGTGCTTCTACCTGCACACTTAGGAACTCTCACTTTGATACCAGTGATGTAGAGAGAATCTAACACTCAACCATAAATACCAACAATCTGAAATTTCAGCTTAGAAATTGTTTGAAACAACAAAAAATCTACAAGAAGTGTCTTTGTTTCTTATAAAAATTCTCATGAAATTACATAATAAAAAAACATTTCTAAAACTACATTTTTATTGTAGGAAATCCAAAACGTGATCATAACTCTCTCTTGGAGAGCAAAGAACATGAATTCAAACAACCAAGATCAGATTTAGAAATCTGCACATAAACTCATAAACTCCTCTTTATTTCAATGGAATCTCCTACAAACAACATAGTTTCTTCTCCAAACTGAAATTACAATAGTTGCAACCTCTAAGGCTGATAAAAATGCATTCAAATAAAAAATAAAATTGAACTACAACATCTCAAATGGCTAAGCATGAGCAACATACGTCCTCTTCCTTGAATCAACTTCTTGTGCTTCAATTATAGCTCGTGCAACCTTTAATCTTCAACAACACCTCAACCATGAATTCCAAATATTTTTCTGCTGCAAAAGTCTTCTTCTAGTCTTCACAAACAAGCGTTATGTAGCTCCAAACCAAAAATCCACACCCAAGGATACTCTCCTTCAAATCTTGGAAAATGATTTCCTCAACTCTAGGTTACAGTCTACCTTCAACCTCTGATCTTCAATAGGTAAAAATTGAAAAAACCAAATAATACCATTTTTCCCTTCATTTTTATGATATGATTAACCATGGATAACCATTTTGGTTATCAAAAACTACCATTAGTAATCACTCCAAAATCCAATGCCATATTTTGGAAGTTTTCAACAATGTTTACCAAATATGAAAATTATGTCATTAAGTCACAAAATGGGCTCCAAAAACCCATGCCTAGATGGAGTAGAGCTCAAGAATGGAATAAAATCATTAATTAGGCCACATGGGTTGCACATGGCCACCTCCACCAACAACCAATCAAACTAGTCAACTATGACCACTCCATAACTCCACTTGGAACCTAGAATAGACATGTACATACATGCAAGCTTGGACACCCCATTTAAAATTACATGTTATGACATTCAAACATGCAAGAAAATTTCATGCAAGAACATGCATGCAAAGTGGTCCCCACCTATAATTGGATGCCCCAAATGGAATATTCCAATTTAAATGCCTTTAAAACTTTTATCAAAGCATATTTCCTCCAAAAATTACATTTTCAAATCACCACAAAGGAAAATTACAATGTTGCAAATTAAAAATATTTACTTTTCACACACCTTAGCCCTTATTGAAAACAACAAAATATAATAGCAATATTTTTGGTGATGCAAGATTGTCACTATAGCAAGGATGCTCCTGCATCATATTGAGGAGAGGTGGCAATCATGAGGGAGTTGAAAATTAATTTAATTTTTAATTAAAATAATAATGATTAGTCAATTTGAATTTGATGATTGAATTAAAATGAGTTAATTGATTGCATGGGGAATAGATGAGCAAGTTGATTGAGTGGACAAAGTAGTTAAGTCATTGCTTGAAGAAGTTAATTAACTACATGAGAGATTTGATGAGGGAGTGAACTGACTTGATTGGCAAGTAGCTAATCTTGATTTATTATTTAACTAAATGAGATGACATTTGAAGATTTAATTATTTAATAAATGGATAATGTGTGCATATGTGGTGGAATTTGATATTTTATTTAAATATTTGAAGAATAATAGGTGGGTAATGAGTGGATTTAATTGATTAATTAATTAACTTGAATATGGATAATTAACTCATTTTAATTAAATAATAAAAATATTTAATTGAATGATTATGATTTAAGGATAATTTTTTGATAAAAAAACCTATTTTAGATCTAAGAACCATGAAAACTTGAGGAAACCCCATAACATCAAAAAACTATCCTTACAATAACCTATAGGTCAATGATATATCATGCCACACTATTTTATATCATCTATCTATCTATGAATATCCTAATTACAAGCCCACAAAATGGCTGCAGTTGTAGATAACTATCAACTTGCAACCAACAGTCAATAACATTAACATATATTAGTTTGAGAAAAATAGGAAGGGGTAGAGGAAAATTACATAGACATCTTGCCACTTAAATACACAAACTTACAATTAACACTTGATATATTAGGACTTGAATCCTTCTTTTCCACACCATCCACCGTGTCTCCCTCATCATCATAGTAGTCCAAAAGCATAGGGATAACATCCACCACCAACAACACCTTTAGCTTTATAGAAACGTCCTCCATTGCACAGAGAAATATTTGGTGTCTTTTAATTCCATGTAAATGTTCTAGGAAGCAATCATAATGACCTACTACTTGATGAAACACATCATCAATATATCTTCATAAAGTAAGTAAAGAGTAGGGAATTGTTGAAAGCATAGAGGCACAAAATAAGAATTGAGAAACATCAAAGATATTATATCTACCTTGCATATTCCTAGGATCTAATAATATCTTAGCCATCACTACATGAACACAAACACTAAGACAATTGTTTTTATTCTTTGCTAGCTTCCAAATCCTAACCATCTACTATTGAAGAGCATGGTTCATTATTTCTTTATTTGTGAATACCAAAAAATCCAGCATAGCCTCCTCACTTAAGACATGTCGCTTACATTGTTTTGTGGTCTTAACCTCCACTTTTTCCTTTTCTTAAGTGTCACCTTTCTTCCTACCATCCATATGTCTCACACTCTCCACATAGTGCATAGTTGAAGTCAAATCCACAACTTCCAAGACACATAATGAATGAACCCTCTAACTTGGTATCACAATTAATATCAATGAAACCAAAAAGAAATGTCATCACTCTAAATAATTACTCCTCACATGGTGTCCTCATCATTATATATGTATTTACTGTTGTTGATCCAACCCATTAACGAATATTATGAACTAAGGATATAATGAATAATAAGATGATAATAATTATTAATGAAAATTTTAATGGGTATTATAAGATAATATTAATAATATAATAGTAGTGGAAGCATAAATTTTAGTGTTTACAATTAGAATTTTTAGTTAAATGATTGGTTGTTAGGGATTGATGGTTAGGATTAATTTGATTAATTTGATGACTAATATTTAAACTTGATTTCACTTAGACTTGTAAGAGTTTAAAATTAAAAGAAATATACATAATGTGCATATGATGAAAGATAAATGTTGTTATCTTTTTAAATTATTAAGAGAGTGAATGATATCAACATAGTTAATTAACCCTTCGTGACTAAATAGTCTTCCATTAAAGACCTGTTAACAAAAGGGGACCCGACCGTCTCAATTGTGAAATGCAAGAAAATTTCTGGTAACCCTTTGGGTGTTAAATGAAAAATCCAAGAAATCTTTGAACCAAGAATGGAAAAAAGCATCACAATTGAAATTTTGGATGAGGATGAACAAGACAATGTGGATGATTCAAGTAGTGGTAAAGGCGGAAGAAGGTTTGCTAGGTTGGCAGGTCAATCTACCAAAGGTAAAAAGCTTTGCTTTGAAGAACTTGGAGATGAACCTTCGGAAGAAGAGGGGCCCTTAGACCTTAGTAAGAAGTAAATTGTTGTGGTTCTTGGCAAGGAGCTTGAGGAGGACTCTATTAGCAACAAAGAAGAGGATGAGGAGGAGGGTGTTGATCAAGAGGTTGTGTAGGAATCAAAGGATACTGAGGACGAAGGAGATCAACAAACAACAAAAGAAATAAAAGAGGTGGATATGCAAGCCACAAAATATGTGAATACACAAGCCACACAAGACCTTGAAAATGAAATGGAGCAAGAAAACAAGTCCTTTGAGTATTATAAGACCCAATTTTGTGAGTTATTGAAAATATTTGACAGGATGGACAAAGTGTTCAATAGACTAACTTCTATCACACTAGGAATCATGAGAAGGGTGATATTTGGAATGGTAAAAGACATGGATAAATTTAGGAAAGGGAAAAGGAGGAAGAATCCCTCTCAGAAAGAGGAGATGCAGTTGGAGAACAAAGCAACTGAAGAGATGGATGCATAGAGCAAGGAGCTTGAGCAACTGAATATAGAATGGGACTTGATTTGTAGTCTTAGAAACTAGTTTGGGTTAGCTATCTTTTTGGTTTAGGGCTTGCGAGCCTTAGTCTTAGTTGGGTCTGCAAGGCCTTTTGTTTCATCATGTTTACTACTTTTTGGTTGTTTTATTTGAACTTTATAATGCTCTCCTAGTGATGTTTGTTTTTCGGTCAGTTGGCCTATTGTTGTTTCGTTTGGTGTCTTTTCATTGTTTTGGTGTGGTTGTTTTGTTGTTGTTGAACTGCTAACTGTGAGGCATGTTCTTTGTTCTTTGTTTGGGTTCAGGAGCCCTTTCCCTTACTTTTTTAATCAAAAACATAGTTAATTAAATAAATTGATTTATTTAATTAACTAATGTTAAGGTAAACTATTTAATTAATTAGTGGAAGAAGAATAGTTTAATATTATAATATTAGTGCCAAAAAATTAAGTAATATGCATAGATGGATTTCAGTATGGATATTAATATACATATGAAATGAAAAAACAAGTTTGATACTTCTTAGATTTTAGAGTGAAAATAAGTGTGTGTATTAATTGAAGGAAGAGTAGAAAAAAAAAGTAAAGTAAAAAATTAATGAAATTTTTATACACATTACAAACTATATCGATAGCTTAATTTTTTTAACAAACTAATTAAAAAAATTGACCCTTTCTTAGAGAAAAAATAATCATTAAGACTAAGAGACTTTTTATTTTGTATATAAAATTAAAACACAATTGACATTTATTAGAAAACTATAATTATAAAATAACTTTCAAATAAAAAATAAAAAAGATAATTTTAAAATTGTTCTAAAAAAAATTAAAATAAAGTTTCACATAAACAACAAAATAATTGTAAAATAAAATAAAATAATTTCTAAATAAAGAAGATAAGTTTAAAATTATTCTAAAATAAATTGATTTTTCAAATAAACAATTAAATAAATAAAATAATATCTTAAAGCATCCTGTTGCAGCAAGAGGTCACGAGGTCTAGTCTCCCCCCAAATGGAAAGTGTGTCGTGCAGTGCCGATCACGTGGAAAAAATTTACGAGGTGCACTACAGTTTAAGGGGACGAATACCCACCAATTCCTCCAATCTAAAAATAAATAAATAAAATAATATCCAAATAAAAGATAACAAACAATTGATAAAAATATTTCTAAAAAAAAAGTGGCTCAAATTTGGTGTCAAACATATCTATTTAAAAATATCTATAACATGGGCGGGTGCATGAAGTTGGTCGCACTTTTGTGGCCAAATGGGAAAAAAATTGGAAAGACATAACGCGCTCGCGTTATGTGATTTTAAAAGAAAAAAAAAAGTCAAATGTGTATCATTTGCTCTTTACTATTTCTCAGCTCTACCTGCGGCCAAAAATCCTCACTTTAGTGCTCGTGTTCTAGGAGGAAGGATTTATGCAAATTTCATCAAAAACAATTGGATTTTCTTTGCAAATATGGCACCACAATGACGAAGAGATGCGGGAGGTAAGTATTGTTTGCTATTTGTTTTGAATTTGTTAGTTTGAAATTTATTTTGTTTGTTTTAGGTTAGATTTGATTGTTTTTTTTTAAATTTGTAGGAAATCCTGCAAATCCTCAATAGCAAAATCCTCAACAAAATCAACCTCCCCCACCATTCTCTCAATTCCCTCCTGACACTCAAGAAAATTTGAGGAGTGAAATTTCAAGAACAATAGAAAACAACTTGAGGATCTTATCAGTAGGTTGAGTGATCCAAATGCTTCAACCACAGAAAGAATGCTTCTAACAAATTCATTGAAAGACATGTTAAAAAATGTAAATGCAATCACCCAACAAATATCTGGATGGCAAGATAGGAGACAGACAACCAAGGCATATTATGCAGACAAATTATCATATAAACAAGTAAAAGATTTAAAAATTACTAAAGGTGATTTGTGCTCTCTATTCACTGACCCTAAAACAAATCAAAATCTTACCCTCAATGCAAAGAAGTTTCCTATTCATTGGTGCCACCACCAAGAGATTAAGAACCATTTTTATGAAAGATGGTATATGGTCTTTGATTACCCATCGTGCAATAATTGTGAAGTCCCCAATATTTTCTTAGGAAACTATACGGTGAGTTTGTATTGAACCAAATCCCAAATTATTTTGATATGAGGGAGTTCGGAGTGGGGGTTAGCTCAAGATAGGCCCGGTGCACAGCTGGATCCTACAGCGGCAAGGGAGACGACCTCTCGCTAGGCGCCTCATGAGTAGATTGTGATGCCTATCTTGCGAAGGAGAGTGCGACATAGAGACATTGCAGGTGATCACAACTTTGACCTGGAGTGTCATCCATCACACTAGCCCTATTGTACAACGCCATCTAGGGGAGTCTTCAGGTGGTGGCCTTCAAACCCATGTGTCAATCTTGGGGCAACGTTAGGTGACCCCTCAGGCACTTTCGAGGAGGGTTATACATTAGGATCCATATGCTGCCCTACATGGCGATCCATATGCATCACGAGTTGAGAGGATGGTGACATTTGCATGATGCATATGGCATTGACACTTTCGGTAAAAATTCAGCATGTTCATTGAATTTAATTTATTAAATTTCGTTGTGAAATGAAATATTAACTAATTTAGTTTTACTATTTTAATAAAATTGCAGGGTCACAGTGTAGAGATTGGATACACTAGTCATCCACCTACTTATTTTTACAGTACACCTATCGGTGGGGTATGTAAAGTTAGTAAACAATTATAAATTTATTACATGTGTTAATAGCATTGTTTCACGAATGGTATTTTAATATGTGATTTTTGATGTTGAATAGGGTATTGTTGGAGGTTTCAAGGAAACACCTCCGAGTGCCAATAGATTTGATCAAACGTTCACGGAGATAATATAGAATTTAAAGGGAGAAGTAATGAATTCTAAGTTTAATAGATTTGTGTAGTTTATATTCATATTGTTGGTTACATTGCATTACACATCATTCAAACTCAAAGCATTACTTCAAATTTGATAACTAATAATCAGAAATATATCTGTTTAATACTTGTACTCAAAATTTTGTTCATTAGATCTCATACGTTATAAGTCATCACATGGATCGCTATTGTAACTTTTTTGTGATTGAATAATTTCTTGTTTTATTTTCAGATGTTGGTGACATAAACATTGCCAAACATTACGAGGGCAATGGATATTGGTGTTTCCTCCACTATACAATCCCCGATGGCTCTGATAGGGGAGGTATGAGGCAAATTACTAAATTTCAATTTACATTCATTGTTATAGATGAACTAGTTCTAGTGAAAAATCAAACCATTATCAAGAAGAGTGATCGTGAGATGGCCGTAAGTGATTATTTTGTTAAATATATTAATTTTTATAATGTAACTTCTATATATTAATGTCTTTACTTCTTATTGTAACAATTGAAACTTCACCAGGAGCTAAACCCTAGGAGGAACAGCAGGAGCACTCCTTGAGCACAGTAGAAATAGGTGACAAAATTATCACCATCGGATCACCCAACAAAGGGAAAGAAAATTGTATTTGAACTAGAGCATGGAGAGAAATGAATTTTGAATGCACAGAGCCCTTTGTTGTATGCCTACATGGCAATTTTGTACATATTTTTTGTTGGATATATTTGACATTGTATGCCTATATGGCATTCTCATAAGCGTATATGGCTATTTTGTAACTATATTTTATACTTATATCGACATATATTGATGTATGCGTGCATGGCTATTTGCTTAATACAAATCTTTTTTATCGATGGTGTCCATATTTGCAAATTATAAATTCATGGTTCAATAGATATGAATTACGTGTATTCAAGTGTATACAACTTACGCACATATACTTGTTGACTTACGTGTGAACATCGAAAATGTGAAAATTTATGTGTTTGGAAGTCAAATGTAAGCCAATTTTGTAATTCCCAGTTCTTGCATACTCGATCTTATGGACTTATATTCCTTCCTAGCACATATTGTGAATATTTCTCATTTGGTGCAAAAGATAGATTCCTCATTTTTGAACCACTCATAGCAAAGAGATTCACAATAAGACTTTAGCATTGGAACACTACTCCATACTTCTCTTGTCTAGACCATAAAGGATTGAAAATTCTTAATTTGATGCAATGATATTCGTGAGATGAGAATTTATATAACCATGCCTATTTTGAAGCTTTGCATCTAATACTGCATCAACAAGAACTTAAGAAGTGTTGCATAAGAGTGTTAGGTTTAATAGGCCTTCTCTTCTCTAAGGGAGGAGAGCTTGCATCTTGAATTTTGAACAAAATTTTAAGCAAACATTTACCTAAAGCTTCAAACCTAGATGACATATTTGGCTAAGTCTATCTTGAAAATTATCAATGCGTTCAAACTCTAAAGGGAGATTCTCCCACGAAAGCAAACTTTACCCTTTTTTCCAAAGGAAAGAAATTGCAACAAGTTGCATGTGATTTATCTTATTTCTTTCTCCGCAGGTTCTGATCCAATCATTCATGGCTCGGGGATAGTTCGTTCCAAAGGCAAGGACACCCAAAAATCAGCGAGATTCTTCTCGATCTGTAAAGAAAAGGTTTGGCTCTTTCACAATGTAGAAAATAGTATGTAACCTTTGTTTACTTGTTTTCCTTCCACCGCGAGGAAAAATGACCACGCCGGATTGATGTGAATTAATAATAGTTTGATTAATAAACACTTGACATTTTTATGTTTGAACTTTAATTTATAATTTTGTATCATGACATTCGAGTAGATCACTAATATTTTAATATTTCACTATGAAAGTGGTGGTGTATTTTTGCTATGTTATTTGACTATTAATATGGTGGTGTATTATGAACTTGATTACTGCTGCAAATATGTATATTTTTCTGATTTTTATATGTTTTTTGTATTACCAAACCCAAAACGAACTCAACCCCGAAAAAAAAAATTCCCGAACCGACGAACTGGGTTCTCAAACCTGATCCCGAACCCAAAACCGAACTGATAACTTAGTAAAAAATAGATTTTTGTAGATTATATTCATAACGTTGATTACATTGCGTACACATCTTTCAAAGTGAAAGCATTGCTTCACATTCATAACTAATAACTAGATGTTGATAGATGACAAAATTTCAATTACAATATAGTTTTCAAATCAACCTAAGCGATTATGCAATTACTTCACATTGCATAACTAATAACTAGGAGAAAGTACGCCAATTGCATTTTGGTTTCATGGCATTCTATGAGACCACATTTCTTTGAAGCATTTTTTTCAACAATTCTTGCCTTGTCTATACTACCACATTTTTCATACATGTCTACCAAAGCATTTTGTCAAATAGTTCAAGTGTTGCCTTGTTGCTATGGTTGAAAGCCTAAAACAAGTGCTTTTACTGAACAAGCTATGGATGCTTGAAAAAAATCTATCAAAACATAATAGTGGCAATATCATAGACAAAGTGAACTATTTGAAAAATGCCTCCAAATGTGGTCTCAATGGTGATGGAATGCTACTTGTTAATCCACAACAATTTGCTTCTCATGGCATTCATCATGGCATTCCATCACCATGAGACCACATTTATTTGGGGCATTTCTTCAAACAAATCAACACCTTTTCTATGATACCACATTTTCCATACATGTGTACCAAAGCATTTTATCAAACTACTCACTTCCGTACAGCTATGGCTAAAAGCCTAAAATAGGTGCTTTTGAACCAGCTATGGATGTAGAAAAAAATCTATCATAGCATAATAGTAAGCAATATATAAAACAAAGGGAATATTTGTTTGAAAAAATGCCTCAAAATGATCTCATGATGATGAATGTAACAAATTGTTGTGGATTGTCATGGCATTCCATCACCATGAGACCACATTTCTTTGAGTATTTTTCCAGCGAGTTCACTACGCTTCTCTATGCTTTCACTACATTTATCATACGCTTTACTAAAGCATTTTTATCAAGCAGGTTCGCTTCCTTGTTGCTATGTTCAAAGCCTAAAATAGGTGCTTCAAAAAAAGGTATGGATGCTTGGAAAAAATCTATCAAAGCAGCACTAATAAGCAATAGCATAGAAAGGCAATAAAGCTGTTTGAAACAAAACCTCAAAAGAAATGTGGTCTCAATGGTGATGGAATCTATGTTTAATCCATAGAAATTTGCTTGTCATGGCATTCATCATGCCATTCCATCACCATGGACCTCCTATTTGAGGAATTTTTTCAAAGAGAGTTCCTTGCCCTTGTCTATGCTAACCCACATTTTCATATATGTCTAACAAAGTATTTTTATCAAATAGTTCATTGCCTTTAGCGCTGTATTTCAAAAGCCTAAAGCGGTGCTTTTGAACCAGAAGCTATGGATGCTTAGAAAAATCTATCATAGCATAATAGTAAGCAACTAAGTATAGACCGAGGAATGAAGCTGTTGAAAAAATGCCTCAAAAGAAATAATGATCTCATATTGATGAAATACCATGACAAACTTTCTAAGTGTTATTAGTTCTCATGGCATTCCATCACCATGAGACAATTGCTTGAGGCATTTTTCAAGCAGTTTGTTTCCTTCTCTATGCTACTACCATTATCATACATGTTTACCAAATCATTTTATCAAATAGTTCGCTTCCTTGTTGCTATGGCAAAAATCCTAAAATAGGTGCTTCCAAAAAAGGTATGGATGCTTGTGGAAAAAATCTATCAAAACATACTAATAAACAATAACATGAAAAGGCGATAAGCTGTTTGAAAAAAAGCCTCAAAGAAATGTGGTCTCAATGGTGATGGAATGCATGACAATCCATAACAATTTGCTTGTCATGGCATTAGATCATGCTCATTCATCACCATGAGACCTCATTTCTTTGAAGACATTCTGTTATGCTAACACATTTTTCATACATGTTTATCAAAGCATTTTATCAAACAGTTCATTGCCTTGCTGCTATGGCTAAAAGCCTAAAATAGGTGCTTTCGAACAAGCTATGGATGCTTAGAAAAAATCTATCATATCATAATAGTAAGCAATAACATAGACAAGGGAATGAACTGTTTGAAAAAAATGCCTCAAAGAAATGTGGTCTCATGGTGGTGGAATGCCATGATGGTGCAGGAGCACCCAAGCTCCTTGAGGATCATTTGGAGAGTCAGGAGATGGAAGGGGTCTTGAAGGCCTATAAACCTTTCCAGAGCATCAGTTATAGCATTTTGAAGCCTATAATGGCATTTGGAATGGATGAGTGTAACAGGAAGATCAAAAGTCCTAAGGGTCCTGATAAGGACCATAGGACCAAATTGACTTGTAAATGGAACAATGATTTTCTAGGAGTTTAAATAGGTATATGATGTTTTAATTAGGTTAAATAAGGTTGAATGATGATATGTAATAGTTTTGGAAGCTTTATAGTTAATAGGAGTTAATAAATTGCAATGTTGGAAATTCAAATTTTTGAAATCCAACTTTGTGCGGAAAAGTGAGTTTTAGGAGTTTTAATCACAATAATGTAATAAAATCAATTCTAATCAGTTGGGACAGTTGTAGGATGATTCTATAAGCCTGGAGAAAGCATTTGTATGGAGGGTTGGCTGATATTGTAAGTGTTGTATGGACTGCTATAGAAAATCAATAAAAACTTCAATCTTTTTGCATTTTCTTGAGTTTTTTTGATGAATCTCTTATTGCTTTTGGTGTCATGCTCATTTGGATGGTTTAAGAACTTTTATTTACATGAATTTAACCTTTTGAATGACCTGAATAACGTTGGGAATCAGTTTCTTGTGTTATATTGCTGACTGTTCTCAAAAAGTACAGATTTTTCACTAGTTTTGAGAGTCTTCATGAATAAATGATCCATTTCATGGGAGAGTGTGACTGAAAACTTGTGAAATGGATCATATCTAACTTTTATTATACATATCTAACAAGTTATTGTGCATGAAAGAGTGATTCTTGGGTGTACACCGAGTTTTAGCAAGGAAAAGGGCATGAAAATGGTGCCTAAAGTGTAGCAGAAGGAGATCTACCTTAATAAGGGGTATATTTCTGAGTTAAAGGTGTTTAGATATGTTGAGTTATTGGTGAAAAGTACAAGAGAAGGTTCTGGAAGTGTTGGGAAAGCTAATTTTCAAGAGGCCCTAGTTTTGGAGCAATTTATTGAGGGTGTCAAAGAAGACTAATACTTTGAAAATCTTTGGTTTGGGAACATTTTAAAACACTTTTGAAATTTTCATAGTCAGGGGATAAGTTTAGAGAGGGGTTGCTTTGAAAAAGTGGGCTAATTAGGCCTTAAATTTGAGCAAACAATAGATTTTGGTAGGTTTGATCCAGAACAAGTGCCATAAATGATTTGATATGTTGTGTATCATCACGAATCACATCTAAATCAGTCATTTTATTGAGGAGTCCTTTGGGGAAGTTGAGTGAAAAGTCAAAAAACCATCGCTACAAGCCTAGTTGGGCTAGAAGCCTAGTCAAGGTGCAAAAAGTGAGTTTTGTCTAAGACAGAGGTTTCGGGCTTTGAAACCATTCAAGAAAAAAAAAATTGAGTTCCTTGAGATCACTCCAAGGGTTTGGGTCCATTAGGAAAGCATCTAAGTTATAAGTGCACTAATGAGACACATCTCCATGGGGGTGCACGGAAGAGTGTTTGAGATTGCATCATTGTAATCCTTGAAACTTTGGGGTTTGACTAAAGTCCATCCCTCACATCACGCAGCCAAGCAAATTGTTGTGGATTTTTCTAGATTCCATCACCATGAGACCACATTTCTTTGAGGCATTTTTTCAAATGGTTTGATGCCTTCTCTATGCTACTACATTTATCATACATGTTTACCAAAGCATTCTATCAAGCGGTTAAGCTTCCTTGTTGCCATGGCTAAAAGCCTAAAATAGGTGCTTCAAAAGCTATGGATTCTTGGAAAAAAATCTATCAAAGCATACTAATAAACAATAACATAGAAAAGGTAGCAACTTTGTTTGAAAAAAAAGCCTCAAGAAATGTGGTCTCAATGAATGCCATGGCAATCCACAACAATTTGCTTGTCATGGCATTCGTCATTCCATTCCATCACCATGAGACCACATTTCTTTGAGGAATTTTTTCAAAGAGTTCACTACCTTGTCTATGCTCTTATGAATATAATTTATTGAAATTCGAGATGCTCTTATAATGTCTACGTCATAGGTGGTCATGATAAGGTTAAATTCAAATGAATAACTTGAAATTTCCTCATCAAGCTTTGCATGCACTTTTTTAATGGCTTAAAATCATAATTGAGATTTGTCAAGATCATCAAAATAAGGATGTTGCATTGCTTTTCTACTTGAGATTCTCTTGGATGGCTCATAAATCTGCATTTTATGCAAGGGGACACCAATCAATGTTTGCATGGTTACATACAGATACACAAAGTAAAATAAGATGATAGCATTGGCATCAACCAAATTGACATGGATACAAGTATAAATTATCAGAACCATTATTTACATATACTTACACAAATTAATCAATGAACCATGCAGATTACGCTCTACTCTTTATTGTGTCGAAGTATTGCCTCATGAATTGGAACTCATGTGGGCCTTCCACAAGGTCTTGTTCAAAGGTCTACCCCCATATTTTCTCAAATGAACATTGGATGCCACGACAAGGTTTGAGTAATGAAGAATCTTACGATGCATGTCAAATTCCTCAAACAACCAATGTTTAACACTCTTATGTGGGTATCTTCTCAGCCACGTTCCAGTAACAACAACTGAGCCTGGAGGGTATTCAATGTTTTCTCCATCTATAATTGGGGCTTCCGATTTCTTTTTTGCCTCAACACAACGACACAAGTAATAGTCTGTACCCTCTTCGTTGTCTTCATTTGCAATAACTGCATAAACATACCCTACATTTATATGTGCAGTATATCTCTTGAAATTAGTCAACATTATGAATACAGTACAAAGTAAGATAACAATATGGAATTTCAAATACTAAGAAAGTAGATATATTACCTGGTTGAATTAGATTCGATACATGGTCAAAGTCAACTGATGATTCCATCCGTGTTAGTTCCAATGCCATCGGAGGGCAATACATGTGAAGTGGGCTAAGATAACTTGTCAACCATTTGTCAACCCACTCCCCTAACTCACAATCATTCTAGGCTTGCATTGTACATGAAGAACAAAAGCATGCCATCTTACGTTAACATCGATACTCCATGAACGCATTTGAGCTAAGAAGAGTGCAACTCACCGATCCTATTAATGTACAACAATCCTCATATGGTGCAATGTTAGTATCATCCATCCAACCAAAAATCTATAGGCCCGAAGATGTACCTTCATTACACGGACCCATCGAACCATTACACCCTTTCGTGAGGTGATCTTGCATCATCAAGCGTGCTTGTCTTTATGCTTTAACTCTTCTCGTGCTAATGCTCTTTTCACGCATGCTCCTGCACTGTCATGCTCTTCCTTTCCATGTCCAGCCTCAAAAAAGTTCCACATATGTTGAACACATGTAGTGAGATGCATCATG
>VDFB02089797.1:0-23431 GCA_007258455.2 Sequoia sempervirens
AATAATAATAATATAAGAAAATGATTGTTCCTTTAAGATTTCATAAAAAACACATAAATTAATATGATTGTCCCACTTGTATTTTGATTTGCATTTAAGAAACTTGTCATAATTCTTTGTATTGATAGAGAAGTCATGTGACAAGTTCCTTATGCCACAATTTTTCTTACAAAAAGATATAATTGTTTTGGAAAAATGAAACAATCCATGCATTCAAATGTTATATTATTATTTTGTATGTGTATAAACAAAATATTTATTAATAATATTTTATATTTAACTATTTTAAAAATTTGAGAAATTAAATTATGGTATATATATTTGGATAATTGTAGGAACTAAAAATTACACATAGACAGTTAGTCATCATAGGGCTCTAGGAAAATTCACCACCAACCATCATAGGGCTCTAGGAAAATTCACCACCAACAATTCACCGTCAAGCATCGCCATGACATTCATCTTGTGAAAATTTCACAACCAACAATTCATCGCATTGAATAATTCATCACATATACAATTTATGATAATAAAAATGAAAATATTTTTCAATATATTTTATTTTATTCTAGAAAACCAATTATACAACAATATTAGTCATCTCCATTATTGTATTATTAGAAATATACATATATATTAAAAATGAATAACGAATAGTATGATCATAATATTTAAAAGGGCAACGTGGTCAAGAATATCTCAACACGACCTCCATGGTCATTTCATGAAACTTTTAAATACAAGAGGCACACCATCCTTCTGGAAAGGGAACAAATACACCCTCCTGTGAACACCTTTAATGCCTCAAAATTAAATGTAAAGTGTAAACCAAACAATTTTTGTTGACATTCAGGACTGCAAAACATTGAGGAACAACTATCAATTGTTCACAGTCTTGACCTGCAAGTCCTTCAAATTACAGGCAGTTGGTGTTTCCTCAACAAAATTAACCTTAGCTTTTTTACCTCTAATCTTCCTTGCTGCAGCATCATAAGCTCTTGCAGCCTCTTCAGGAGTAGAGAATGTCCCAAGCCAAACTCTAACACCCTTGGCAGGATCCCTTATCTCAGCAGCCCACTTACCCCATGGTCTCTGCCTTATTCCTCTGTACATATTCTTCCTTTCCTGCCTCCCACCTTCTTCTCACTTACTTCTTTCACACTAGAACTTGAGCCTGCAAAACAAGTAACACCCACATCAAGAAAACCAGCCAAAAACATATCATAGCTTTGAAATATTACAGAAGTGAGTACATACTTTGTTGTGCTGAAGCTTCTTCCTTTGGAGGAGTCCCATAGTTTCGAGTGAAATTAATGTCATGGGTGTTAGCAAAGATGGCCCAGAACTCCTTTGCCTTCATTCCCCTGCTGGGGATAAACTCTGAAACGACAGATCCTCCACACATTTTTCTTCAACTATTCTTTTCAGACACAATATGGTTTCAAGATTGCTCACGATGAATTACCTTCTTCTCCACCACCTTCCTTTAAAAACCTCAGCCATTTGGCGAAACAACAGCCTGAAAAACAGTGGGTAGCTTTAGTTATCACGCACACAGAAACAAACGGCAAATTGAAAAGCTCAATGCAGCTGCACTGCACTTTACATGGAAATTGCATGGTCACGAATATATTAGACATTGGATATCTGGAATGAGTGGACTTTTCCTTTGTTGTCCTTTATGCGCCACGTGTATAGTGACGAACACGTCATCAGCTTCAACGAGTGTAGTGATAACACGTGGAGTTTATTATTATTATTGTTTGAATACGGTTACCATGTGCGTATTTCGATGGGTTTTAACTGTTTTCAGAGAGGTATGATTTATCATATGTATTAACAGCGTGTTATATCGTACACGGATTTAAAATGCTCTTCTGAGTCTTTCCGTACAAGTAAACCAGTAGTTACACCATTAACAGCTGCAATGAGTGTACGATGGTTGGTAGCTAAAGTTAAGCAAGCTTTGAGAATGAATAATTAAGAATTATGAGTGTATATATTTAACAGAGTTTAGAGAATGTGAATCGGAATGTGATTAAAGGTCTGATATTGTTTTTATCAGTCACAAGCTCTCGAAGCTGGGAAATATTGTGTCTTTATATAAATACTACTCAATTGATTTCAGTTTTTTTAATTGTATAAATAATAATAATATAAATATAGAACTCTAATAAGGAAGTACGTTTTTTATTTTATAACGAAAGAAATTTTATTTTACTTTATTGTTTTTTTGTCTTGAGATTATCATGCTCTTGCTTTGATTCATTCTTATATTATTTGTAATCAAGTGCAGGAGTGAAACTCAAATTCAAATTTTAAAGTTCAATTAAAATCTTGAGTGATTGGAAATGAACTTCAAATCTAAATTTTAAAATTTAAATTTTAAGATTCACAACCCTTTTCACCATATGGAAGGATAAAGTTATATGATTAGAGTATTGATTTATTAATGGGAAAAGAATCACATTTTTTTATTGATAGAAAGCAGCAAAAAAGAATTACAACAAAGGCATGAGTAGCATGCTGAAGGAGTTTACAACATAGCAAAACTCTGAAAAGAGCAGCAAAACACTGCCAAACAGCTGATCAAAAATAGAACAGCAGAAATTAAATTTCCCAAGGAGCAGTCTACAGCCATCAACCTCCATAAAGCACCCAAGAAGGATGCCAAACATGACTAGAATTGCTAGGCAACAAATACAATCTGAGCATGATCCCAAATGCATCTGAAAGCAAGCCACAAAATTCCACAAAGAGATGTCATGAACTATTGGTATCCACTATAGAAGAGAACCATGAAATACCCTGCATAAAATGATGAAAGGAAGGCCCGAATTGAACCTGTAGCTAAGATAAAAGTTGCTTTGCTTGCAGGTAGTGAGCATTGTCCTTCTTTTCTAGATCATCAGTTAACCACAACAAAAGAGTATACAAATTGGTACAAATAGATGATAATTCTATTACAAAGGGAGAGAAGGTGTGAGCTAACGCAGCCTGGCAACGAATCCTCCAAATGACTTTTAGAATGATAAGCCTACAAGAGTTGGAAATCACATTTTATATAGAGGCTGTCTACATGTTGGTAGATGTTGTGCTAATCCTTCTGTATTGTAGTTGAATTCAATTCACTAGGAGGTTTGACCTAGAAAGAAATAAAATTATTTATCAAGTCAACAATTTTTCAAAAATATTTGTTATCACTGTCTTAACAAATTCAATCGTTAAAAAGATGAAGGAAAACAATTTTTCAAATACATTTATTATAGATCATTCTCTTTACTTTTAATATCCAAATATATATTTTTATCATCTATTCCAAATCTATTTATCTAAATTAATTATACTCTATATTTATATTATTACAGTGATAAGGATTCCCTTAGTGAGAAGCACTAGATGAAATATGTACATCAATGGTGAAGATTAAAAGGACTACCATCAAACAAATCTTGAGCATACAATTTGCAATAAATGCATGATTGTGATATAGAACCCATATTTCTAATAATGAAAAGGACCTTGACCTTACATTTATTGATCATAAATTATGAGGAACCAATAAGATTGTGTGCTTACATTTTTAATTCAATTTATAGTTATTTAGATGGAAAAACAAATTTATTTAATCTTCACATAAATAAGCACATTGTTACCTAATTTATTGCATTATTCCATCATTGAGCAACTATGTGAATTTAGTGTAATTCTGACTTTTAGTTAGTAGATGATGTCAAAACATATTAGTGTGTGTACTCTATGAAATGTTATGATAATTCTAAATTCATATTCACATTTTACCATATCTAAGAGAAATACATAGTAAATGAAATAAAAACATTTGATTGAATATAATTTTTTTACATAATTTTTATAATTCTTGCATTTTATATTTTATTTCATAGATATGTTGTTGGGTGGATTCATGATCACTTGATCTAATGTGCATGTTTGAAATTTATGTAGATAAAAAATATATTAATTAAAGAATACTCTAGACTATGTTGCCTCAAAAAATGTGTTATAGTTTTTGATAAAGAAAAAAATGGGTTTTACAAGGACCCAAAACCACAGAGTATACAAAAAATAGGAATAAGCATTAAAGTCACCATAGACAAAAATATTGCATCAAAATAAAGCTCAAGAAACACAGCAACCACCAACCCAAGGCCAACAAGGGCCACCAAAAAAACCCAAACAAAAAAACCAACAAGAAACCCCCAGCTAACCTAAGAACTTAAGAGCTTCAACAGCGTCAGCTTCTAGAATGTGCATTTCATGAGTGCCCTTCTTCAAGACCTAAACCATCTGGGGCGTAGGAGGAGTCTTCCTCTTCATGTTGGCTCTCGTCCACTTAGAAATACTAGCATCTTCAGTATTATTATTGTCCTTATCAACAACCAGATCCACAACTAGAGAACCCTATTGTGAATTCTCAAATTTCTCAGACATTGCACTAATAATGATGGCATTATGTTTTGCCATTATGTGATTATGCTCCATAATAGTTTTCATAGTATTTTTCATTTTACCTATTTCATCTTCCAGACGTTTGAATTTACCTTCATTATTCTCAACCTCTATTCTCATTCTATCCTCATTCCTCTCGCACTCCGCAGTAATAAGGGAGTAACTTTACCTTCCAAATCCTCTAGCTTGCCATTGAGGGCTCTATTTATGAGATTAAGGTCTTTAATTTCATGGAAGGCCCATTTCATTATTCTGAAGTAATCCACAACACCATTCCTAGAAATAGCCAGGATATCCCCAGGAAACTCACAGTCCAGTTTAAAATAGTGGTCCTCAGGGTTTAGGTCTCTAGGGAATTTCAGCCTATTTTCTCTGTCTAAAGCAAGGAAGGACGAGTAAGAGTTTTGGCTTGTGTTAGGGGCCTCTAAAAATTCCTCCTAGGAATCTTTAGATTAAGAGACTAGTTTATTAGCAGGGGACTCTTTTTGGGTGGGCTTGACACTTTGACCAAAGCGGCTGGGGTTTTTAGCTTTCAAAACAGAGTAGTTGGGGTTTTTGACAACACTAGGATTCTTGGGCAAGGGATTACCCTGTTGGGTTTTCTTACCATAATTTGGGGTCAGGGGACTTTCAACATTCCACTCAAGGTCAAGCTCCTTACCATCCTCTGAAACACTATCCTCAATATCCTCATCATCTAAGGGTGAAGCCAAGATAGGGTTGGATAAGGCCGACATATTTTGAAAGTGTTCATAAATGAACCTAATAAGGCTAGAATGCAGAATAGGGTACTTCTTAGGATCCTTCTTATGATCCTCCAAGCTATTTCTCATGGAACAATACAAATAATAAGGTAAAGAAACCCTTACCTTGTGATGGAAATGGTTGAGCAAAGTGAAGTGGTAGCCATAAACCCCGGTGAATCTATCGTCCAAAGTAATGTATTCCATGATGATTCTGAGCACCTTCCTCCATAGCGATTTAATCATATCTGCTTCAAAGTAGTTGTTGAAGAATTTTATTAGCTTGGTCTTTGCTTTTTCTTTCTTGGGGAATATGATAACCACTTCATTAGAGAACCTTCTATCATGAAATAATTTCATTCCCTCACTACACATGCCAATCACCTCTCCAATAAGGTTCTTGTCCACCTTGACCTACCTACCAAATAGAAATATTTCCCCATTCTTCCAATTTTTCTCAAAGTACTTGGTAGCCTTCAAATTAGGCCCATGAATCTTCTCAATGAACGGGAGCAGCCCACCACGTTCAATTTTTTCCCATACCTTTAGATTCCTCTTATGCATTTCATAGGTTTTCAGCTCCACCCTTTTCCTGTCTCCTCCCATTGTCACAAAAACCTCACTACCAAATCAAAAAGTCTGAAATGAAATGTCGCAACCAAACTAGAGAACCCACAAAATGTGCCACCTCTTATTACCAGTTAAGAAATTAAAAGCGGCCCCATCAAATGTAATGATGTTGAAGTACTTGGCCCTATTCACTTTCATCATCGAAATAAATTGTTGCTTTCCCATGGATGCATGATATCATAATTAATTAAAGCCTTGACATCAACGCCAAGATCATAGAGGTTCTGCCATGTGACTAGCTCTAATCAATTGTTTAACCCCTTCGTTAACAAAGAAATCAACCATGTTGTTGGCTTCCCAAAATGCATGAGTAATTTTAACTTTATCAAAATTAGCTAAGAGGGACTTATCTTGTTCTCTCCAACTCTTGATATGCCATGATGGAGGGGACTTCCCTAGGAGGCAATCAATAATGTTTTTTGAGTATCCTTCGAGCCATAAGTATTTAATATTCCTGCTAACAGCCAAGTTAATCACATGAAAGGCTCCAATAGCTTTAATAGCCACGTGATTAGTTTGAGATCCAATGGGAATAGCCACCACCACTAAAAAATTACCATTGATCCGTCATCCACTTCATCCATCCAGTTTTCCACAGCCTGTCGCACCACATCGAGAATTAGCTTTAGACGATACAGGAAAACTCCCAACCTGCTCCTTGTCGATCTTTTTGGTTTGACCACGACGTGTGTTTGGTCGTGGTTGACCCGGCATGGGATGGTGTTTGTGGTTCGGTCGGGGACATTCTCCTTGTTGGGGTCTGATGGGAGGTGGCCATGATATGATGGAAGGGATTCAGGGAGAGAGTCTTCAATGGTGGAGGAGGTCATGGCGATGGTGGAGAGTGATGGTCTGCCTCATTCTTACATAGATAGCATCTATTAGGTATCTGGAGTCCTTGCTTACAAAGATTGTCAACTGTGAGCACTTTGTTTTGAAGAAGGATCGAGAAGAAGATATTGACTTTAGGAGTCAAATGTTTAATCCATGCTCTGGCCCATAAGGGAATGGGGGATTGAGAAAAGGATAGCAGAGAAATAGCCGAAGAAACAGAGAAATTTCCTGAAGGGTTATCTGTCCAAACTAAGATGTCATCCTTCGAATTTGAACCCATCCTAATAGCCAACAGAGATGAGTGGATTGGAGCAAGCTTTTGGCTAAGCTGGTGTAAGTCCACCCAACTCCCATCACGCCAATAGTCCTTGACTTCAGTTCCAAAATTCCTTTTGTAGATATCAGCCCACCTATTAAATCTCTCATTATTAATAAGGGGACCCCTTAGCAGCCATCTATCCTCCCAGAGCTTAGCTTGATTTCCACTTCTTATATTTCATCCAACACATAAATCCACAATATTTCTCCCAATAATCATGTCATTCCAACATGCAAATCCACAAGGCAAAGATGGAGATTCCAGAAGAGCCTTAAGAGATCCAAAATTAGCCATGTATTTACTTTTTAAAATGTCTTTCCATTCCCCATTAGATGAGAAGGATCTCTAGATTTTCTTAGCAAGAAGCATTTTATTCAACATTCTAATATTTCTTAGACCTAGACCACCCATCTTCTTCGGCCTACAGATAAGATCCCACCCAATAAGAGGCATTCTCTTTCTTTCTTCAACCCCTGACCAAAGAAATCTTTTTTGGATTTTTTCAATAGCATCAACATATTTAGCAAGAATTTTGTAAAGACTTATGGCATAAATCAAAAGATTATGAAGAGAGGCTTTAAGAAGATGGATTTTTTCTACTTGACTAAGAAGGGCTCTTTTCCATCCAACAATAATTTTGCTAAACCTATCCACCAACGAACACCAAAAGGACTCGGGAGGTTTAAGGCCTAAAGGCAAACCAAGGTAAATGGAAGGTAAGGAATCCACTCTACAACCTAGAATTCTTGCTAACTTGATCTATCTATGATCAAGAGTATTGAAAAAGAAAAGAGAAATTTTCAATCTATTAACTAACTGACCAGAAGCTCTCTCATACTCATCCAAAATTCTTTTCAGATTCTTAGCTTCAGTCACTGTGGACCTCCCTATCAACAAATTGTTGATGCGAACAAATCAAATTACTAGAAGAGGGCCTTAGACCCACCAAAGAACCTTGGTCAATCAATCTTTTCAAATTACACCCAAGACATTCAGCCATAATAGTGAACAGAATAGGGGAGATAAGATCTCCTTGTCTTACACCTCTCGAGTTCTAGAAAAAAAGAGAGGGGGATTCGCCCACCATAACAAAGATGGACACAGTAGAAACAAGTTGCTCAACCATCTGAAGAACTCTGATACATTGAATCCAAACTTTCTCATGATCTTAAGTAGGAATTTCCATTCCACATAGTCATAGGCTTTTGCAATATCTAGCTTTAAAAGAAAACCTTCAATTTTAGATTCCACAAGGGAGTGAATATTCTCATGGATGGTAACAATAGAGTCAAGGATATGCCAACCAGGGACAAAATCATTTTGTTGTGGAGAGATCAAAGAGGGTAGTAATAAGAGAATTATCAATGTCAAAACCTTAGAGATGATTTTATAGAAAGAATTATAGAGGCTTATGGGCATAAAGGCTTCAAATTCTGCTGCTCCAGGTTTCTTGGGGATAAGGACCAAGAAAGTAGAATTTAGTTCATTTAGGAGACTTCATGATCCAAAGAACTCTTTGGCTACATTTACAACCTCCTCTTCAACAATCTCCCAAAACCATTGAAAGAAGAACATGGGAAAACCATCGGGGCCAAGGGCCTTGTTCCCCTCAAAGGAAAAAAATAGCTTTTTTAATTTCTTCCCTTGAAGGAATAGCAGCTAACATGGTATTTTCTTCCTCCTTGATTAAATTAGGGATGGCCTCTAAGAGGTAATCTTGCTCTTTAATGTTGATTCCTTCATTAGCTGAGAGGAGGTTACTAAAGAAAAGAATAGCTTGTCTTCTAATATCATCCTTCTCCTCGAACCAAATGCCATTACTTTCAATGTAAGAGATTCTATTAGTAGCCTTGTGTTTTGACACAGACAAATGAAAATATCTATTGTTTTTATCCCTAGCTGATAGCCAAAGAGCTCTAGATCTTTGTCTCCAAAAGTCCTCTCTAGCAATGACTTCATGCATTTTGACAAGCACCTCATTTTCTTTTTCCTTGTAATCATCAATATACCCTTCCCTTTGGATTTTATCCTAAATCTCCACCAACTCCATTTTAAGCTTGGATTTGATTCCAAAGATGTTGCCAAAGGTCTCTTCTTTCCATTTTCTAATTTTACATTTAACTTCCCTTAATTTCTTAGCCACTTTGAACATGGCAGTCCTTGAAACATCAATATTCCACCAATTCCTTATTTCCTCAAAAACCTAAAGGGAAAGTTCCTCTTCCCCTTAACTGGATCTGCCACAAAACTTATAGGAAAGTGATCAGAACTCACCCTAGATAGAGCTTTTAGGGAACAAAAATAATTTAAGAACCACTTATCAGAAATAAACGTTTTATCTAACCTTACTTGGATCAAGTCCATACCAGTTCTTTGATTCGACCAAGTAAAGGAAACTCCCTGCAAATCCAAATCAATTAGTTTCTGGTTGTTAATGAAATCCAAAAGATCCATCTACTTTCCAAGTTAGCCTGAGAACCTTTGAATTTCTCATCATCCTTAAGAGGGGTATTATAGTCTCCCATAACCACCCAATAATCATTGTTAAAAATCCTGCGAAAGGTAGCAATCTCCTTCCAAAATAACCTTCTAGCACCTCTCCCATTAGGGGCATAGATGTTAGACTAAATCCAGCAAAAATTATCCCTTATATGAGTAAATTTTGTGGCCACATAATTAGAGCTTTCTAGTTAGGGTTCTCCTTTAATGAGATTTTGGTTCCAAAATGTTGCAATACCTCCAAAGGCACCAACTGAACTATTTCCATGGACATGTCCACAAAGTAATATGTTTGGTTTGTGGTCCCCGAAAAAATTGTGCAACACGTCCTGCTTATGGGGGCTATTTAGTCCCCTTATATTCCAAGAGATGGTCTTCATATCTTACCGAGGGATTGGAGAATCTTCGAGATGGTCTTTTGAACACCATTCGCAATATCCTAAAAACTACCATGCTCCCTCAACCACTTTTCTGATCTTCTTCCTTGGTTACTCTTAGTAGCTCCACAATCTGCCTTAGCTCTAGTTCTGGTGGACACTCCACTCAGAGTATTTTGTTGTCTATTAAAAAATGTGTTATAGTTATAAACATGTAAAATGATAATTCCTTCTATTTGATCATGTAAGGCATGTGTAGGAGTATATAATAGAAGTTTCCTACAAATTTCATTTCTTTGTAAGTGTAAGAGAGATTAAATTATTTTAGCCATATAGCCTATTCATTCAATCATTACATAATTCATGAGAAAATTATAAGTAGATAATGTATATGGTTTTCTTACTAAACCAAAGAGAGATAGTTCAATAATTATATAATAGAGAAATTGCAAAGAGATAGTGTGTGATTTTTCTTGTGTTGATTCTTTTATTTTGTAAGGATTGTGTGGGTGCTCAAAATGATTATTAAACGTATTTTTATTTTCTTGAGAAAAACTTAGTAAATTTCATTGATGGAGTCTTATAGATTTTTGAGAAATTATTGTATTGATTTTGTTTTGTAGAAAATAAATCATGTAACTTTATGATCTTGATTTCATAGCAGTGACCATCTCTAATTTGATTCAATTCTTAAAATGCCTCTTTAGAAAATTTTATATTTTTTTGTGAGGGATTCACCATATTTGATTCCAATCAACATCTCCTCTTTAGAGTGGGCATATATTCCCTTGCTTCCAACCAACTTATCCTCATGGACGCCTACAGAAAAATTCTTCTAATACTATTGTACAAGGTATACACATCATTTCTGCATTTTTGTTTATGTACTTATATTATTTAATTGATTGTATGGTTGTATGTACCTTCCTTTATAGCTTTGTTCCTACACTAGAGATGGGAAAGTTATCTTAAATATAATTTTGATGGTTATAAACCCCTCTTCATTGTGATGAATTCTTTAATTTTACAAATGAAAGAATGCCTCCTTAGTTATTTTCTTTCTTTCTTTCTTAATTTTCTTTGCAAGAATGGATTTTTTAATCTTTTGATGAAATGATTTTGTGCACATGAAATGCAAGTATGGTAGCATGGGGATGATGCTTAGTAGAGATGCTTTCATTCTTATATTGAACCCAACTTGGAAAAGGCTTTCATGATATATTTTATTATCATGTTGGAATAGATTTCCATGGTGACATTAACCTTCATCATATGAGAGGATCACACAAAAGATGAGATAATTGCACCACTTTCCTTTGCTACCCAACACCAAATGAGTAAGGCACCTTTCTTTATTTTTTGTATTTATACCTAGCTTAATTATTACTAGCCAATAATTTGATTGATGTTTTATTAATTTCATTTTCAATTTTAATATTAGATTTAGTGTTGTATTAATTGTATTTTCAACTTTAATATTCTTTAAAATCATTGAATATGATTATTTTTAATTTTCATTGTCAATTTATGACCTTAGGATTATAATATTATTTTTGGGGATATTCATTTTATTTAGCCATTTCATGTTACCATGTCAATCATGATACACATGTATAGTAGACTATTTAGAGAAGTTTTGTGCACACCATCTCTTCACACTACTAAATAGCACACACTCTTAAATGGTCAAATAGCCAATAGTAATTTTACACTTCATCCCTACCAAAAGTGGTAATTAATGAATTCCATTTCTTTCCTAAATATTGAACAAGTTGGCATTCATTGAAGGAGCTCAAAATTATTGAAGAGTGTATTGGTATAGTTTCATTCCCAAGATCTTAGAGTTTATGTAGATTATCACATACAAGAGTTATTTGAGCTATTTTAGGTAGTTTTATATAATTTCAATGATTAGGTTTTTTTTCTACTTTCTAGAAGGATTACATTTGTTTCTACAAGAAATTGTAAGTACATTAATGAGAATATTGAATAGTCGACATTCAAATTCAAACCTACCTATGGCTAGTGAGATTTTCCACCACTAAGCCACCTACCCTTCCATCGTGGAAACTTTCAAATTCTATCAAGTATATATCAATTCCAACACACCCTCTAAGATGCATTCATGTTTAGATCAAATTATGATACCAAATTTAACATATTTTAGACACCAAATTTAAAATTTTAGACATGATATAATTTAACTTTGTTTAGATCAACTATAACACCATGTTTAAAATTTTAGACATGATATAATTTAGCTCTAATAAATTTTAGACAAGATAGAATTTCACCTATGATATATAACTTTTAATTCTAATTAAGTTTCTTTTCACTTTAAAAAATATATTTTGATAGATCAGTTTTGCATCCATTTCTATTATAATTTAAACGTTTGACTACTAAAACAATTATCTCTGTGTTGAAATAATTGAGTAACCTAAATGTTCACCTATGATATATAGCTTTTATTTAATATAAAGAAATATATTTACCATACAAAAGAAAGCTTCATAAAGTTTTTTTAATCACTTTTTTTTGCGTTGCTTCAGTTCAATACATGCTGTATTACCAAGTTGCGGAATAAAATAAAGGCGAAAACAAAAGCGAGAGGTAAGGTAAAACCGGGATAAACTGCGGTAAAATATGGCGGGAATCATAGTGGTGGAGTCCCAAGAGAAAAGTAAGATTTGATAAACAAAATAATATCTGCATGGCAGGTGGGGTGTCAAATCCCACTGACACCTGCATCCCACTTTTCATTAAGAAAATCATTTTTTATTATTAATGGGTTTTCAACTAGTGAGAATATGTTATTCATTGTTTTTAGGATATAAGTTTAGATATTTAGGTTGTAATTAAATGTTACAAGAGTTAAACGAGGGAATTTATCATTTTTTGCGATCGATTAATCTATTTCATTTAGAGAATAAGTAGTGTACAATTCACAATTAATTTAGATGTCTCTTAGTTGGTCGTCATTGATCAGAAGGTTTTCTAATTGATATAGAGAAAGGCGATGAAAGTTGAATTCCATTTTAAACATATCATCTAACATGCTTCTTGTATGATGTTAGATCTACAACATAATACAAGAGATCAAAACATATTAAACCTTATTTAAAATCAAGCAAAATACCTTCAAATTGAGAAGAAGAAAAAAGATATAAAAGAAAAAGAAATAATTCTTGCCTTCATCTACCAAAGCAAGAGATCTCCTTTGTTGAGTGGATTTCCTCATGGATACGAGTAATGTAATTGCTCTTTAAATTATTCATGATCTTGATAATATGTATTTGTATGTGTATGCTTAATGTGTGCTCTTGATGTGCCTTACGCTTGGGGTATCCTTGATGAGTGCATATGTTTTGTGATATTGTGTGAGTGTGAGTATGAGCTTATGAATGATGGAGGAATTAAAGATTTAATTTATATGTGCTTGACTGAGGATGTGAATGGTGGAGATTAAATGATAAATGGATAGTGAAGATGCAATTGAGGCATTGAATCATGTGCAATGGCACCTTTTTAATTTAATTTAATTATTGTGGATGGATGGTGTGGACTGATTTATTTGAATATTAAATGAATTTTTTTATTTATTTATAATTATTTCTTTTAAGTGGGTGAGAATGGACTTATTTAATTTAGTTTAATAATGAGGTGGAAGTGAATTCAATTTAGTTTAATTTAAATAATGATGTGGGAGTGGATTTAATTTAATTTAATTTTAATAATGCAGTTAAATGAAGCAATGTCCTTTGAAAGAAAAATAAGATAAGATGCTCCAAGCACATAGGGGTTAGATAATAGAGTGGATTAGGGATGTCCCCTCATGAGAGTAGACTTGTATGGTCACTGATGAGCTCTTGAAATGCAAACAGGGAAATGAAATAGAATATGAAGACAAGTACATGTCAATAACCTTGAAGAAACTCTAAATATGCCAAGCAACCTAGTGTTTGTTTTCTCATGCGACCATATGCATCATGACTTAGAAAAATCATGATGACATTGTGTCATATATGTGTATATTGACTCATCAATGCAAATAGTAAGATGCCCTAGCAAAAATATCATGAATACACATCATGATATAATGGGTCATGACAACCTTGGTGAAATATGTTGTTGGAAGGAATACTAAGCTCCTGAATATGCCAAAATCTCCAAAGGTTGCAGGAAGGGTTTTCGATGGTGCTTCAGTTGCAAACAAATTGGTGGCTTCCCTTAGTAGTTTGAAAGGAATGATCCCTAAATCTCCTTTTCTGCCTCCTCTCGACGGAGCCCTTATTGGAAATGATGATCATGGATCTGTTAAAGTGGAGCTTGGGCGATTTGCTCAGGTTGCCCCACTGTCAAAAATCTTGTCATTCCCTTGGCGCTACCTTGTTCCCCGACTGCTATTAAAAATGCTTCCACCAAGCCTCTTCAAGCTCTTGCAGGGGCCCGATGTCAGGTTTCGGTGATACTGGTGGTTCCTCCATGCTACCAATTTTGTGCCCTAGTTTAGCTAGGGCTTTAGAAGGTCGATGCTCAGGAAATTTTGGGCTAGGTGACTCAATCCCTCCCCATCTTGATGTTGGGTCTCAGGAATCAACAAGCTCCAAACATGGGGTTAGCCTATCATTTAAGGACATGTTGGTTGGCTTGATTCAAGAGAAAAGATTCAAATCTATGGCTTGGGATGATCGGACATTGAAGGAAAACTCGGTCTCCAAAGGGCACGAGATCTCCATGAGCTGTCCAAAAACCCTCATCAAAAAGACATCCTCCTCCCTTGTTCTGGTATTTTTGGAGAAGCTAAAAAAGGAGGTCGACATTGGTGAACAATATTTTGCATCCAATGGTTTGATTGGTCAATTCAACTGTTTGTGGCCAAAATTACTAGATCTATATGACTGGATTCAAAGGCTTGGCAACCCATGCTCAAAGGTAATGTGTAAATCTACCCTTGTGCTCAGGGGTTCTTGATTGTGGTGTTTGATTACATCGAGGATAGGGACGCAATTCTGCAAGAGAAATGGTGTTGGGGGAAATTCTTACTCCTCAAGTCATGGTTTACATATTTTAACCCCGCTACTAAATCTTTCTTTGTAAAACCTATTTGGATTTGTCTTCCAAATCTTCCATTACAATTATGGTTTGCGGATTGCTTTCGTACGATTGGTGACTCTTTTGGTAGCTTCCTTACAGTGGGTTCATACACAACTAATTTTACCCAAACAACCTTTGTTCACATCTTGGTAGATTTCGATGTCACAAGAGACCTTCCCATTGATATCACACTCAAGTTTGCTAATCATAGTTGGATGCAACTTCTTGACTATGAAGGATTAACCTTCCATTGTAGGAAGTGTTTTGAAACTAGACATATGGCTAATTCTTGTTCCAGAATCATCAAAAATTTGGCTCAGCAATCTTGGTGGGATAATGCTCTACCTCATCATTACTCAATCAAAGCATCATCAAAGGTGGAGGAGAAATCAGAGCCCTCTTAGAAGCCCAAGCCTTCCCCAAAAGTTGGGGAAAGGATAACTAAGACACATCAAACTATGAAACCTACCTCATAAGTGATTTTGGCTCAAAAGCAACGTCTTCAATCAGACAAGGAAAATTTAAACCCATCAACAGGAAATCCACTATTGGGGAAGGGGTGTTCTTTGGCTCTAGGTGGTAGGAATACTCTACAGGTTGAATTCATGGATACCATTAAAATGTACAACAAAGCATGGATGGGGAGGGTTGGCAAGAAGTATAGAATAAGTAAAAGAAAATTTTCAAGTTAGATTCGAATCAAATTAAATTGTAATTGCATTCTCACACTAATTTTGGTGTCCACAATATATCTTAGAATATGCAGATGTGTTTGTACCCTGTGATGCAAATTTTGCATGTTGGCCATGGCTGCCAATTATCTACATTTTAAATTTAATCAATAAAACCTTCTCTTACGTATCAAAAAAACAAATATGTTGTTGGAAGAAAAACCTACATGTATAATAACAACATATAATCAAATAATATGTAAAAAGATGATAGACACAAAGATTTACCTCTCACCAAAGTGTAAACCAATGTGAGTGACATAATAATTGATAATGATGCCTAACTAGGAAAAATATATCCAATAAAGTGGTGTTAGATTGGGAGTGATGTGTCTCAATTATATAATGATTGATTAACTCTATTCAAAGACATTGCCATAGCAAATGGAAAAAAAATGTATGTGAGTTGACTTATTGCACTTGTAATGTCTAATTTTTTGTCAAAGTTTGAGATGTGTTTATGTGTGAAGTTTGAATGCAATTATGTTTACAAGTTTTTTTCTTATTTGCATTTTGTTTTGAAGTTTCAAGAATTATGCTATAGAAGAGTGCATGTCATGATGCTAATAATGCACACTAGAAATGGATTTCACAGAAAAGCAGCTATATCTAATCTTGGTTGGCCTTTCACCCTTAGCTTCAAGTCATCCAATACTCTATCCAAGTCCTTAACAAGGTCAAAAAAATTGAAGGTGGATGAATGCAATGGGTGGAATGGTTGGATCAAACCTACCCTCAAGTGTAGAGGGTGCCTACAAATAATGGATAATAGATATAACACATGATTCTTGTAATTAGGTTATCATCATGGTACCTACCCAAGGTGCCATACAAATGGTTTTCACCAAAAATTGGTTTCTCTCTAGATACAATTTTTTAAGAAGATTCTTATGAACAATTGAAAGCATGGATCAAAACACATAATGGTTTTGCTTTCCCTACAATAGGTTTGATCACTCTCCCCTTAAAAGTTGGATCAAAGCAATTAAATTATTTCTCACTCTCCATCATCTTGTCGTTAAACCAATTTCATGTGAAGCTAGGCTATCCATGGTTATGCTCTATGGATGTTGTCCCCAGTAAAGCATAAATGCTTAAAATTTCCATTTGGTAATGAAATTTTCACTATGCATTATAGTGGTTTTAATCCTTTGTCTTCCCATGGAAATTTCTCATTGGATTTCTTTTGGCCCAAACTTATGGAAGCTATTAAACTTCATGATGAATTCTTTTTCAAATCTTACCAAAATTTCAAAGCAAAGTGCATAGTAGAATTATCTCTTAGCAATATCCCTCAACCCATGATTGAGTCTCCTATCATTGATGAAACCATGATTAAATCAAAATCACTTCCAAGTAACCGAGAAAAATCCTCCACCTATTTCCTATAAGAGACCAAGAGATAACTATACAATTCTTGTTGTTCCTCCTAAGATCCAACAATTTTATAAACCCAAAGAGAAAGTGGTTGACCAACCTTCCATGGTTCCTTTTGTTCCTCCCCTATGGGAAGAAAAGAAACCTATGGTTGATAAACCTGCTCCTACACAATCATAACTTGAAAACTGACATAACTTAAAGCACGTGCTTTAAGTTGTCTTAAGTCATGAGTCCTTTAGTCCCACAACAATGGGTGTTCAATTTTTATTGGCCCTTGCTTGCCCACAAGGAATAGAGTAATCATAGAAAAGAAAGCATGGGGATGTGAGAGGGCGCCACATGTCCAGTGGACCCCATGGACTCTTCACAAAGATTGTTCGAAGTTGGTGGTGGGCCCAAAGTTTTAAAGGCTCAAATTGTGATAGGTAGGATCCACATGGAAGTTCCCCACTATCCCACAGGAAACAATCAACATTTACAAATGAGACTTTGGGAATGCAAGATGTCGCAACGTCAACTCCTTTGATGCTTCCAAAGGGGTGGGGCTAGAAGAATATTCCCTACCATGTTTCATTTGTTCATTGCATGATGTTGGTCCTTTGCATCGCATTTTGATGTTCACCATAGCATGAGCTACCTACGATGCATGATATTCACAATCTACAGTGTAGGTTTAAGGGGGGTTTGCTCCAACGACCATGTTTTAAAATGCTATTGGGTATGTGATCTTAGTCATCCATCCACGATCAAGTGGCAAAAATTCAAGCTTCAATGGCTAGTGTCTCCATTTTGCGGGAAAGCCTAGAGTAATGGCACAACTGCATTCCTAGTGACCAAATTTAATCCAATCAACTCTAGATCATTTTTTTGTGCTTCTCCCATACTACATTGATGGCTAGGATGATGCTAGTACTCCTTTATGTGTTGTAGGTACCAAATTATTTTGTTAGAATATACTTTCCCAGATTTAACTGTTGATTTTTCAAGAGTTCCAAGTCTACATTCATGAAGATTATGATGGAATGTTTATTGGTGGTGTTAGAACCATTATGGCTAGGGTTGTTGCTTAGGTTTTGGGGGAAGTTTTTTTTTTTTTGAAATCCAATCAGATTTCATCTCTATTGTAAGCTCTAGTTGAGTTATGGTTAGGGTTTGAAATCAATTTTGAGTTATGCATGCACTATAAAGGCAAGTTTTATTATCATTCAGATGGTTTTGATTCTTATTTTTTTTAAGTCTTTGTATAAAGTCAAGTTGAATAGATAAGTCCTCTAAAACTCAAAGAAGGAATGTTGTAAATTTTTGCTCTATAATAACAACATATGACCTAAATACACATTATATTGTATCTAGTGTTGCATATCAATCCATTATGCAGGTAAGTGAATAAAGATGGGGGGGCCAAAAAAGGGTCTTAAGTGCCCACTTTTTCCTGAAATCAGGAAATACTAACCTTGGATGAGAAATTGAGGATAGTTACACTCAAAATTTTAAGATGCAACAAAAACAATGTTCATAGTGCTCTGTGACTACTTTCTAAACTACTAATTCTTTTTTTAAATGGTAGAGATTAAGGGGTTCAAAAAAGGAAGCCATAGAAATTGGTGTTGTTTTTGTCAAAAAAACATAACATATGTAGCGTTTTTTGTGGCTCCCTCAAAAGGTTAACTTTTTTTTTTGTTATTTTTAAAATCACTTGATTGAGAAATTAGCTAATAGCATGTAGTTTATGCCCAATTTTTCTAATAATTTTTTAATGAATATTTATTTTTTTAATAATTTTCAAAGTGGGCACATCCAAAAAATAGAATGTTGGCCATGCTACCCCTATAATTTTTGAAAACTAATCCAAAATAAAAATAGTAATAATATAATGGAATCTCAGTTATAAAAGTGTGAATTTATTTAAATTTCAGTGCTTGGTTAAAAATAAACAAAAATACCAAACTGTCAGTTTTTGACAAAAAAAAAAACAGACCTAAACAAAAAAAAATAAAGATAGAAAGCCTTAAAGTGTCAAAATGTGAAAAAAATTACATTGTTAAATTGCTAAAGAGAGCCTAACAATACTTTCGGTGTTGTTGCTCAACAACTGAAACACATGCACAAACCTACTTGGTTATCATAGAATGAGGGTGTAATGAAATATTAATGAAAGATCTTGAAAAAATGTCTTTGGACGTTGGGAAGGCACTCCAAGCCTTTGGGTTGGAAATCCAAAGCAAATCCCAAGCCTAAGGCTTGGGGATTCCTAAAGCAAGATATAATGCAAGTGTGTTATAACACACTCAAGTTATGTTTTGTTTTGTATTTTGCTCCTTTTTTGCAAAATGTTACTACATGTTTCTTAAGCGGCCTGCTTACAGTAGCATTACTCTTGCTTGCCGCATTATGTCGCTTAGAATTATTTTTGTCGCGATTACTGTGCATTATGTTTTGATGTATATATGTTTAATATATATATTTATATTTATCTCTATATATATGTATATATATATCCCATATATATATATATATATATATACTATATATATATATATGTATATATATATGTATGTGTATGTATATATATATCTATATATATATATATATATATGCTTATATATATATATATTATGTGTGTGTGTATGTGTACATGCTTATATGTATATATGTGTATATTTTAATATATGCATGCTTTTATATTTATACATATGTATGCCCTATATACCTATATATGTATAGTGTATGTATGTATATATGTTTATATGTATTTATATATGCTTGTATGTATGTATGTGTGCTTGTATGTAATAATATGTATGCTTATGTTATGCTTATGTATATAGGAGTTTAGAATTATATAGGAGTGAGGGTATAGAGTTATAGGGATGAAGGTTAATTTCTAATTATAGGGTTTAAGGTTGAGAGTTAGGGATTAAGTAATAGGTTGAGGGTATAGGGTAGAGGGTCAAGGGTTTACAGTTGAGGGATGATATTCAACTCACTGAGTGTATAATATTAAGTGTGTAAGGTATAAGAATTAGGGTTTAGGATATTGGATTTAGGGTTTACGATATGGATTGAGGGCATAAGGCATAGGGTGGCTTGGGTTGAGAGTACATATGGTTTAGGTTTTAAGTATAGGGTTGAGGGACAATATTCAGGGTTTAGGGTATAAGGGTGAGGTTATAGGGTATAGGTATGAGGGTTTGTGGGTGTGAGGTTCAGGGTTCCGCAGGTTTAAGGTATAGGGTTGAGATTGAGGACTAGGGTCATCATATGGTTGAGGTATATGGTTGAGGTTAGGATTTACAATTGAGGGATAATGTTTCTGGGATTAGATGTCTAAGGAGAAATGTAGGGTTCAAGGTTTAAAAGGTTGAGGTATACAACATGGATGATATTTGAGGTTTAAGACATAAGTATAGGAATTTGATGGTATAGGGTGTATAGTAGGGGTTGAGGGTTGAGGATAATGTTCGAGAGTTGAGTGTCCAAGGTTAAGTGTATAGGGTATAAAGTCCATTGGGGTTTTAAGATATTGGAGTTGATGGAATGGGAAAAGCAAAGTATAGGGTTGAGAAGTTGTGGTTATGGGATCTAGGAGTCTATTTGAAAATGAAGGTAAATTATGTAGCTTTAAAACTTGTAAACCCTATGATCTATTGTAAATTTAAATAAGTATTCTTTGTTCAATTCTTTGTAGATGATTATCTGTTTAGATTATTTTTACCATTTGTAGAAAATAGATAGAAGGTTGTAAAAAAATAAGACCAGAAGATTAGAAGTTACACAACATATACCGTGGAGAAACCCTATCGGGAAAAAACTCCACCAAGAATCAAAGTGTTATTTAATCTCATAATAAGATCACAATGATTCCAATCCTTGCTTGAGATGATTCTTTTTCCTTCAACAAATCTTCTTCACAACCTGCAATAAAATATAATAAACTCTCTTCAACTTGCTACAATAAATAAACAATAATGAGCCTTGTAAACTCCAAAAAGTTTACAATTACAAAGCACAATGCTTATCTCACAAAACCCATGTCTATTCTTTGCAAGTAAAGTTCTACAGTGAAGAACAATGTCAAAACAAGTCCATCCATTTGGGCATCCCAAACTAAATTCATAACTCAACGTTGATTCCAAAGATATCTTCTAAGCTTATCTTCAAAGTTGGCACCCAAGAATGGGACCACTTAACCCAACCTTATAAAATATCTTATCATGCAAAAGTGTTAACTCCAAGATGCCAACTTGGGCACCCAAGGTGGGTCCAAGTCAATCTATGTTAACTGAAACATATCTCTCCATCAATTCATGAAAATTGGATGCATGATTGATCATCCCCACTTAACTAAATGTATCACTTGTTATCTATCATGCAACTCAAGTCATTAGTCATGCATTCCAAGTCAACTGAAGTCAACTAGCATTCAACTAAAACTAATTACATGCAACTGAAGATAATTGAACCATAACTAAACCAAATTGAATTGAACTGAACTGATACTGTTCAACTAAACTAAACTGAACTAAATTGAACTAATCTGAATTGAATTGAATTGAACTTCATGCATGTAAACATCAATCCTTAACTTTTAGGATCTTTACATGTATTACAGAAGTGTTATCTTTTTCTCCAAGCAGTTAACTTAACTCAAGGTGGGTTCCACCTTCCATGTGAGTTCCCCATGTTATCCTATTATTTAGGAACTCATCTTGAATGCCCTCACATGTTCCTATCATTTATAATTAATTACAAATGTTAATTAACATTATTATTTCATTTGAATTTAATATATTTCTAATGCTATTGTTGGGGAACACTTTCTAAGGACTTAGGAGATACGTGAAATAATGCTTGGGATTGAAATTAAATGACATCATATTCCCAACATTCTCCCACTTGACATTATACATTGCAATTATTCTATAAAAGGAATCATTATTATAAATCAAGTACAAGACTCAGGGCCAATGGCCTTCCTGCACTAACTAATCAATCCATGCCAACTTCAAATGCAACCTACATAATCATGAAGCTCCAAGAAAATGATTAAAACCAAGAGAACTTATCTGTAGGAATTGGTTTCATAAGATAATCTACAACATTAATTAAAGTGTTAACTTTCTCAATTAATACCTTCCCACTCAACCATTTCTCCAACAAGGTGATACTAAACATCAACATGCTTAGTACAAGCATGATACATAGGATTTTTGGCTAAACACATAGCACTCTAACTATTAGATTCAAGTTTAACTTACTTTCAATTAAAACCAATACCTTTCCCAAGTCTCTGTATCCAAACTACCTCTTTGTAGGCATGTGAAACCATCGAGTGTGTTGAACTCGCATCCAACCAAGGTGTAGGCTTCTATGTCCTTAATGTTAAAAAATATTTTCTTACAAGTAACCATTACAACATATATCTCTTACCATAAGAGAACTCAAGCCTCACTTCTTTCTTCAAGTATCCATGAGGACCTGTAACCAACCAATCCATGCCAAACTCCAAATGCAACATAGCACTATCATGAAGTAATCAAGAAAATGATTAATGTACCCAATACTTAAGAGAACTACACATGATCAATGTCAAAGCTCCAATCATGAATCGAGAACATAAACATGACAACATGATCTAACCATCTCCTACTAGGAGATCACTTGCACCATAACATATATACATCTTGGTCTCAAGAGAACAAGTACCATGCTAAACTCTAAATGCATATCAAGAGTAAACCATGACATAATATCAACCACTCTAAACCAAGAAAAAAAAACCATATCCCCAATCACATGAAGATAACCTTACCAATGATGCATCTATGTCATTGCCAACAACTCCCATTGAACCATGGTATGAGCTACACAGGGCATCATGACTACCATCCTTCTCATAAATATCACTCTTTAACATCAAGAAAAGAGTCATCACTAATATTTTTACATGAAATGATCAAATCATTATTACCATTATTCAAGGATTCCTCTATAGAAGAATCAAAACTCTTTTTCTTGTTCTTACAATCCTTCTTCACATGTCCTGGTTTACCACAATTCCAACACTTTACCTTACTCCATCCTTCAGACTTACCCTTCCCTTCCGTGTCTCCCTTAGGTTCCTTTTTCTTAGGCCTACCTTTTACAAAGAAGGAATCTTGGATTTTTGTTTTATACTTCCTCCTCATCTCCTCTAATAGGAGAGTAGGAATTATATTGTCCATCTTCGGATCTACACCACTACCACTTATAGCAACAATTAGATTTTCTCAAGATTATGGTAAAGAACAAAGTAACAAAATGAATTTATCTTCATCATCTATCTTTACATATACATATGCTAACTAACTT